>OX578272.1:171189948-171343061 GCA_951217065.1 Baccha elongata
TTTCATGGGTCTCAATATTTCAAATTTGAATACCAACTGCCTTTTTATATAAAAGAAGCTTTTAAATTTAATTTTGTACAAAAGAGGACTTTCAATTTAAATCTCAGTTTTATTTAAAACTGAAATTCATTGGTGCATTGAAAAAAATTCTATTTTAAGATTTTACAATACGATGAACATTTTAAAGTGTTTGGAGCAACTGGGTTCCAAACAAATTTGAATCAATTAAATAGAAACGATTTTGAAGATATGCGTTCTCCGATTGAATTTATCGATATTGCTGTTTCCTGAGTGCACAATAATTGTTTAGACCTTTTCAACTGGTAGTATTTTAAATAAATCGGATAAAAAGTACAAATTTGATAATGTCATAAATTAAAATTAATCAGATGATTTCTTGGGATAACCAAAATATCCCATACTCTTAACCTCATTTCCCAAATCCGGAAATGGCATTAAAGCTTTAAAAAGTGCCTTTTCTAATTCTTCATACTGAAAATGTGGTGGAAATGGCATATCTTCCAAAGCACACACATGAACAGCACCTCTTTCATTCCCCACTGCAATTGAACGTCCACAATTTGAAAACCTTTAAAAAAAAAGAACTACTTCATGCCAAATTCCTAATTAAACAACCAATCAATACTTAGTCATAGTTAGATAAGTTTTTTCCAGTCTTGTCGATGACATTGGCTTCAACGTACTACGTCTAATATCCCAAATATCAAGAGTTTTTCTGTTTATCGATACAATGACCGTAGAATGAGTTTTACTCCAGCAAGCACAATTTATGGGACTAAATCCAGTTGATAATGTTATAAGAGGTTTGAAAATTCCAGTAATCCATATTCGAATGCACCTGATGGGAAAAAAATTCAGATATCCAATATTAAGAATCAATATATTATACATACCAATCATCTCCACAAGTAAGGAATAACTTTGGAGACCATGGTGAGAACTCCATGGAATAAACGGCTCCTTCATGTGTTTGCCACAGACTTAAATGTTGTTGTGGATAGTTTGTCGAGCATTTATAAATTACACCCTCGTTTGAGATTACATGAAATATATCTTTTTTCAATGGATCTAAAGTAATGCCCAACAATGGCGGATGACGAATAGCTTCTAAAGTGTTTGAAGGACGCTCCACGTAAAGACCTTCTGGAGATCCTTCAACCCTATCTAGAATTGCATGAGTATATCCAAGAAGATACGGACTATTTATTATTTTGTACTTCATCACACTGCCATCTTGAGAAACTGTGAGGAAAGGCTCAATATCACCAGTCTCTCCGGGATCCAAGGCAATCCATTTAATATCAGTTACTGGTTGGTATCCTGGAGAAGTTTCTCTTTGTGAAATTGCTACCGTGCAATCACGTATTGTGGTAATGTCTCGTACCTCAACACGACCATCATACAATCCGATAGCCAGCAATTGAGGTCTAAATGGTGAAAACTCAACCGATACTACTGAAATGTCATATTCGAATATCTTTTCTGGATTTACAGGATTCTTAATGCTCCAAATGCAAACATAACCACGTTTCGTAGAAAAGTCCGGCACACATGTGAACACTCCATAGCCCACTGCGAGTATGTCTCCATTCGATGGGCACCAACTCATGCAGCTAACAGCTAGGCGTTCTTTTTCCTCAGATTTTGGAAATAACACCCAGAGAACTTGTGCTCTATACAAATATTCTACTTTCAATGAAAACGGTTCAGGCATGAACATATTCCGAAAGCGACGCTGTTGTTCCTTGAAGACATTCCCAGCAAGAATACGCTGTGTCACCATCTGTGCTAAATTAAACTGAGGCAAGTTTCCTATATGTTCACAGGGATCAATACCGTTCTTTTTATATGTTGTCACATCTAGTGTCTCAGAGTCGTTCATTTTAAGACTAGATTTAACCGGTTGCAGCTGATGGTATGTGTCAAACATGTCAAAGTTTGACACATATGAGGCAGTGTTGACTTTTTTGATTGTATCGGTATTGACATCTCTCGACTTAAAAAGAACATTTGTTGTTTGGGCTTCAGAATCAGCCTTTCGTCGCAATCGTCCTTTTCCTTTGGTAACATACTCATAGGCTTTGTTTTCTTTTTCAACACGTTCAGCATCTTCGGTTCCTAATGGCACAGTTGTGCTGCGTTGTTCAAAGAGCAAAATATCTTCAGTCTGTCGCAAATAAATTTTTATAAAAGGTGATACTTTAGCTTCCTTATCGGTTAATCCTTCAACATCGTCCTGTTGGTCTGACTCATGCGTTGATGTAGATTGCGTTGATGAAGATTGCTTTGACGAAGTATGTTTTGACTGTTCAGCCAACATGAGTAGCCCTTCAGAAATCTAGAAACGTTTATTTATTTGAAGGTAAAATAAAACATTAACAAACTTACTCCCTGAACAATATCGTCCATGGTGACCTTTAGGGCTCCTCCTAAACTTGTTCGTTCCATTGTGGTTCGAGAAAATTCTGGCTTCCGACGAGTATTTTTAAGGAATTCCTTAACTTTATTGTTAAGTTGTTGAAATTCTTTTGTATATTTGTTTGATTCAAAGGGCTTGGGAGTAACATCTTCATTGTTATCGATTACCTGCGCAGAGTTTTTATGTACATAAATAAACAAACTTATTGTTAGTTACCAAAGAATGTTTGGTTAGATACCCGATGTTCTTTTTTCTCCTTTAAAGCTGTAGCTACTTCTTTGGAAGACCTAGGAACTGATTTTCCAGTTGAGGAATAAGAAGATGTCGTCGCAAGGCTTGAGGTTTCATTTTGGTCTTTGGTGGCGCTGGTGGTTGTATTTACTTCTTTTCGAAAAGAAGTTTTCGACAATGTTGACTTTTTCATGTTTATTTTTGAATAAGTAGTTAATAGCAAAATTAAACAAAATATATAAAGTTTGTCGAACGTTTTTTTTCACAACAAGTGGTTTCTTCTAGTTTTGCCCTTCTATTTGAATACCGAATCATTCAAGACTGCTGCTGCCTTCGGGCAGATGTATAACCCACTGAGTCGCTGAGTCTAAAGTTGGTTTTGGTTATGATTATGAATTTATGTTCCAACTAAATCGGCTTAGTGGCATTTTCGATTCTTAATCCGTAAGAACTCTATCAAGAAATCTTGTCAAGAAATAAGATGTTTAACCGCTCGTTTAAAAAAGACTGCGACAGAAGAGAAGCCGGAGGGGCTCGTAGTGCTCCGTCCGACGACACAGCCTTGAATGAAGATGTCGCAATAAGGCAATTACGTTGGAGTGAAATAGGGTCGCGGAATTAAGGTCCGCGGGTCTAAAATCCCACTTTTTAAGGAAATAACACCCACACGCATTAATTCCTTTTCACAGTGGCAATAAGACCCTCGACAAAAAAGAATTAAGACCCGTGGTACTTGCACCCGCGAGTCTTAATTCCTCGGCCCTTATTTAACTCCACCGGCAACCACACTTACATCTCTGTGGCGCTTAATGGCCAAGGTCTTACAAAATTGTTCCTTTACAAAGTGCAAACTGCCTGCGGAGCGTCAATCCCGTCATGGCTAAGCTATGTCCAAAGTCTCCTCAACCTCAATGTTGTGGTGCAGTGAAATAAGGCCTTCGAAATTGAGGCCAGAGGGTCTTAATTCCCACTGTAAAAGGAAATAACAACCTCGGGCATTAATTCCTTTTCAAAGTGGCAATAAGACCCGCCACAAAAAGCATTATAAGACCCGCAGTATTTGCACCCACCCAAACTCGCACCCACCCCAAATTCTATAGTGTGGCTGGCAGGGGGGTTGCACGGGAGCAGCATGCCCCTTACCAAAATCAGTCTTCTTTGATTAGGAGATCATCGTAGTGTGAGACGTAACCGTAATAGATGATCAGAGAATCTTTCGGGAATAATAGGTTAGATACAAAAAAACTCTAAAGAATTTCCAAAGAAGTTGTTGATTGCTTCACGGATGGGGATCAGCAGATAGAAGGATCACCTCTACTCAGAACAAATGAAGCAAGAGATTGAATTGGTCTGCTTGCGTAAATTTTGTAGGAGTTTAAATTCCGAACTCAAGCTGTCTTTTATAGCAGAAAATCAGCTCGACACCTGCCGAACATTATCGAATAATTTAGTCGAGTTTCAAGCACTTCTTTATATGTAAACCTCGAAAAAAATTGATCTGGTAAATCGCGAATGAATTTGAATTTCTGAGGTTATGAAAACGCAAGATAGTTTGTTTTACATTTGAAGTCCATAGATAGTTGCACACGAACTCTGTTTCTTTGTATTGAATCCAAAAAGGAATATATAGTATCTTAACTTTGAATAAAAAAAGAATGCATTACTTTTAACTGCTTGAATTCTTTGAAGTCATTTAACAGTCTTTTTCATTCTTTGCAGGTTTCAAGTCTTTCGATTGCATTCAATGTAATGCATTCTTTTGACTACTTGAAACTTTTTACTAATAAAAACTTTTGAATTTCAAGTGAAAACTTTGAAATTATTATTGAATTTAAAATGTCTTAGTAGTAAAAAGACTTCAAGCTGTCAAAAGACTTCAAGCACTCAAAAGACTGCATTATATTGAATGCAATCGAAAGTCTTAAAGACTGCAAAGAATGTAAAAGACTTTAAAGAATTCAAGCAGTTAAAAGTACTAAATTTTTTTTACTTTAATGGCCAGTTTCTCCAAACACTTTTAAATATTTATTTGGTTGTTAAATCTTAAAATGGCATTATTCAATTTCACCAACCATTTTCATTTTTAAAAGGGCCAATAAACTAAAGTCCCATTTTGTTCCAAATAAATTTAAAAGGCGTCTTAAAAATGCAAGACAAAGAGAACGTTGAAATGTTTCGATTGATATGCTCTCCTCTCGCTTGCTCTAATGAAAGAGAGCCATGAGTGGTGAAAAAAAATCCGGGGTTGGCATCAACATTCCTCATTTTTAAAAATTCACCTTCTTATATTGGTGCAAACCATTTTAAGCTAAAATGCCAATAAATTTTATCACTCCGTTAACTAAAATGCTTTTAGGTGTATTTTGGTAAAACTGGGCATAAGTCTTTTGACTGCTCTCAACGATTATTTTAATAAAGACTTCAAAATTAACTGGGAATTTTTTTAAGCCTATAAGTACTCGGATGAAGTCAAAGTACTAAAAAATAAGTCTTTTCAAGTAACTGCAGTACGGAAATTATGCCATTATTTTACAGCTGTTGTGATTAATGATTTATTTAAATACATAGATACATATAGTTACTTAAATTAAATTGTTAAAGTTATATTTAATTCTTCTTATAAATTAAAATCTTATAATCTTCGGAAATAAAAAAATCATATTAAAAAAAGTTTCAACAAACTCATACATATTTATTTAAAGTATAAAGATAAGTAATGATTTAAATTCAAGTATATTACAAATGCAACAGTAAAACGCTTAAGACGATAGTGCACCGTATCGGACATGCAAGACTCTTAAACTAATTTATTTCGGTTGCGCTTCGCTTACTCAACTGAACTGACACAAATGAATAGTATGTTATCTCACAGCCATTGTTTCCCTCGAGTAGAGCACTCTTATGTAGTTGCGTTTCTTTCCCGCGAAATTACAAAGTTTGTTCTGCATTTTTAATTCACATGTACGCCAATGTACCCATACGTTAAATTGATGTAAGTTGCTATAAATTCTCTCATGCTGTAAAAATGTGAACCATAATATTTTTGTATGTTTGTAGGAGATAGAAGACCTTAACTAACTTAACTAGAACTTTACTGACTTGAAGCACTCATGGATAAATGAGTAATTTGAGCAATTATCTAGATATAATTATTATTGTGATGAATAAACGAATAATGTTAGATGGTACAGATTAAGGACTGACTTAAGATAAAATGTGTACCTAAAGTAGAAGAAAAACTTAAAATGTATGCTCTTACAGTATGAACGACAAGAGACAATCTAAAAAAATATTGTTTTAAGTTTAAATAATACTAGTTAAAAGTTTACAACTATGTGCGCATAATAGGGTGTACGAAATCGTTTCTGAATAGAGAATAAAATAAATTACCATACAAGCAAAAAGAGAATTAAGGAGATGATAAGTAGTGTAGATATAATCATCTAATTCCTTCTCTTATTGCATACATCGCTTGGTCTTTATTACTAAATCAATTTCTCTACCCAAAGAGACTGCGATTGACAAGAGCGCTCTCTTATTGCATACATCGCTTGGTCTTTATTACTCAATCCATTTCTCTACCCAAAGAGACTGCAATTGACACGAGTCAATCGAAACTGTAAATGTGAAAACCGCACATTTAAAGTTTCGCTGTGTTTTCAGTGATGTCAATTAAATCGCCATCACTTGTATCGACTTTTTAAAGATGTCTCAAAATAAGTTTCAAACGATGCATTCCATATAGCATCCTTTGTTAAATGACATCAAAAGTGTTGGTAATATTGTTTACAGCCTTCAGACAGCTGTGGGTGCTTCTTCCTGCATATACTTGGTGTTTTTGGTTGGGATTCTACAAGTTATGACATGGTTCTGTAGAGATTTTTTTTTCTATTCAATTATAAAAATAAGTTGAAATTTTTGTACGAGCAAGTTCGTATGATCCAGTCGTATTCATTTTGTTTTTATTGTAATTATTATCAAGTGTTGCTTTTTTGAACAGCGGATGCGGCGCGGATTCTAATTCCAAGGTTTTTTTTTTAAATATCCGCGACATCAATCTTTCGCTCATTTTATTTCATCTGGGTCGATAAACCAATTTTCTCATCACAATGTATGGTTTTTTGCCTTTCTTTTTTATTTAAAAATCAACTTATAACCAATGGATTCACGAATTAATTCTATAACAGCATAATACATGTTCCTCCCCTCTGCGAAAATCGACCGATGAAGACGCCATAACAATGTCAATCCCTGATCTATAAAACTATGAAGTTATACATTTTATCACAAAAGCTAAATTCGATTCTCGATCGGTAAAAAATTAACACAAACGTCAAAAACTTTGTACATGATAAATATATAGACGGATGGTCAGACACAAAAATACTGACGTCAATTGATAACAAAATTTATATTAGTCTTATTATTATCTCCAAACACGTGTCATAATTATAAAATAAAACTTTTAAATTTAAAAAAAACTATTGTGGGGGAGGCACAGGTTCGATTCCCGGTGTCGGTAGAAAAAAATCAATAACGTGTTTTTCGATTAAACATGAGATTGTAATTGGACGAGCAACACTAATTCAAAAAAGGAGTCTGATGATTGGCGGTGGCGGCCATGAAATAACTATAACTCCTGCCAAAAAATAGTGTTGGTGTACACAGGTTGTTGTTGTCTAATTCGACCACTTCTCAATGTAAATTGAATTATGGATCGCAAGCTACGCAGCCTAACTGCAGTATGTCATCATACGAACCACCTTTCAAAACTATTTTTGTTTTATTATAGAATTTTTTTTTTTAATAATTTTACTTTTAATAAAATAAAATTTAACATTTAATTTAATAATTTTACTTTTAATAAAATAAAATTTAACATTTAATTTAAATTTATATTCAGTTATGCGACCCGTTTCGAATTAACATCCATCATCCAGTGTCATATAATACGTTGGTTTTAATTTTAAACGATAAACTCAATCAAAACCAACGTATTATATGACACTACAAAGAATCAGCAATACAATATTACTTAAGGCAAAAAAGAGACAACACATAAATTAACAAAAACAATCATCAACAATAAGAAACAGCAATTGGCTATTAGCAGAACAATACAAACAACACAGTCAACAAAATAAAACCCGATAATGGATGTTATTCCGAAACGTGTCGCAAATGTTAATATAAATTGAAATTAAATGTTAAATTTTATATGTTAAATGTTGTAAAAAATTGCAAAAAAAAAATTATATAATAAAACAAAAAAAGTTTTTTAAAATTTAGAAGTTATATTTGTTTATTTTATAATGTATACACACAATATGGAGACTTAACCTCAAACAGTCTGTATAGGTTCTGAGTAACCAAAAGGCCACTGGGATAATAGAGCAATGAAAAAGGATGTGACAAAAAATTTTGTTAAAAACATGGTACCATGGTATGTCTACCCAATCGGTTATCCCGATTAATATTAAAAATTAATTGGCGGAGAAATGCGAGCAAGGGTCTTCTAGTAATAAATACATTAAGATAATTATGTGCAAAACTATTTTTAACACAGGAGATTTTTTTTTAATTTTTGTTTGCAGGACTATAACGATTTTTTAGGTGACGTGAAATAGCGCCAAACGAAATAACGCCAAATTAGCTATATTGCATTTTCAAAAACGATAAATAACCAAATTTGGAATTAGGCTTCATTTCAATTTAGTAATGGAAATATAACCAATCTGGCGTTATGTCGTTTCCAATGAACAGGAACAAAATATTCCAAATTATGGCATATAAACAATGAGGTTGGTATGGGGGGGCATGCTGCCTCCTTGCAACCCCCTGCCAGGCCTACTATAGGGTTTGGGGTGGGTGCGGGTTTTGGTGTATGCAGAGTTGTTTACTCAAACACTTTTCATATACCCAAAGTCGCCACCCCAAATCATAGCATGTCCCCCATACATATCCTACTACACAACGAAATAAAGCCAAATTGGCGTTATTTCGTTTTTGAAGACGAAATAAGACTAAAATGGAAGTTTGGTCTTATTTCATTTGGCGTTATTTCACGTCACCTTTTTTTTTAAGTTACAATCTGAATGATTTTGATTAAATTTTATTGTGAGCTAATTTCAGCTATGTTATGTATAACTTTATTAAAATTATTTATTTCATATTTTTATGATTTTCTAAATAACTGTAGCCTGACTTGCTCCATGTACTGTAATTGCAACTAGTATGAATAAACTTTACGCTTGGCTGGCCAAGCTGTTATTTTTTATTTTTCTATTATTTTTGATTATTAATTCTTTCAAAGTGGCTAAAGAGTTGCTTGTTGTGTTACCCTTATGAATGGGTGGAGAATTAAGTCTACCGATTGCCTAAAAGACCATCCGCAGACAATCCGAATGATAGTTGAAGCTGTTCTTCTATTTTGTATATTTTTTTTGTGTTCAAAGCGCGTTCGGCTCGGTATACCACGCTTTGCTGACTTCGTGTCGATTTTATTGTTTAATATGCAAAAAGAAATTGTTGTACTTGCCCTCTGCTGCCTGTGGCGGCACTGGGTACAGCTTGGTGAGGCGACTTGGCTTGTTGTTGTTGGTGGTATGTTGTTGTGCTATGGACACTTTAATGAGAGAATTATTCCCTCCTCCATAAAGGAAATGTTGTGTGTGTTGTCTATCTTGGAATATCTAACTAAGTTAAAAACACACCACTGAAGCAAAAGAAGAACAGAAGACACAACAATAACAACAACAACAAAAAAAAAATTAAACTACCAAGTTTCCGACTGAGGTTCACATCACATCACATTCACACATGTGAAATTGTATGAACCCTATGACGAAGTTAGTCGGTGGAATCACGGTGGCGGTAGTGGCATGCAGCTGATGTCTTATTACTCGATAATTATTCGTGAAGTCAAGTACGGCACGAGCTATAAGTGCTGAATATAGCACTGCGCGGTAGTTCAAACAATCCAAAGTATCGTCTTTCCTGAAGTCAGTGCATTCTTTTTTTTCAATCAGATTGAGTTTTTCTGTTTTTTTCTCTTCGATTTTTTCGTTTATAAACACGTCCTTTCATATATGGTGTCCGGTTTGTGCCATCGGTGTGTATTTAATATCCGGTGACAGCTCAAAACCCACAAGGAAGCCAATTTAAGAAAAAAAGTGATATAAGGTGTAACTAAATAAAAAAAAAATCATTGTCTTATGTTTTTTTTTTTCGAAAAGATAGGTATACGTCCAAGACCGTTTTGAGTTTGTATATCTTATTTTTTTGTGCGATCTCTAATTATAATCTCTCAGTATCATCTGGTGAAGTGTTAAATTTAAATCTGATTCGATGATGTTCTTTCGGAAATTGTGTCGCAACAATGGTGTGCAGCATCAAATACCCCCAGCAGTCCCATCAGATCCAGGTAAGCGTGAGGTGTTTAGTTTTGATCATAAAAATCACTGTAAATTGACGTGTCAAACGGTGCGGGAGGTGAGCACAAAGAAGATTATAAAACGTAAACATTGACAGTTTGAATTTTAGTTCACACAAATATTTAGTTAATAGATTGCTATTGGACGAATGGACCTATTAACATCAATCTTCGTTTAATTATGTTGAGGTTGGTATTTTTTATAGCTGATGTTTATTTAATTTGGAATTAATTATTAATGAAGCTAAGTGAAAGATGTATTTAGTGGTTTACCAATGAGATATGGTATGTATTTGATTTGATTTGAAAATGTTAATTTTCTATTGACAATTATTTTCTTTATTACGGTTTGTGTTTTATAGAATTTAGGATAGGGACAGATTGCTTTTGATTTGTTGGTAATTTCTCCCACGGGGTTGATCTTCAGGTCTTGTTGGCCTGTTCTAAATTGTCATCTATTCAGATGAAGTACTTCAGGAAGTATTCCCCCAATATAGCCATCGCCCCATTAAACCGTTGGCGTTTGTACGTCCGGTTAGAACATAATTTTCTGTAAAACTGAAAAACCTCATTCGAATTTCTTCAGCACAATTGCCAACTTGTATAGAATTAAAAGAAGGTCATTGTGACGAATTCGACTCTTTGAACGATCGAAAAGTTCGACGACATATGTTTTCGCGCAGAACGCCATGATGATTACAAGAATATTTCAATGCTTCTTTCTCGGATAATCTAATGGGCCGAAGGACTCTAGTTGATTGTCTCATGACACAGTTTCGTTGTATATGCTGAAATCCAGCCTTCAATAAAGATGCAATTATTCTTTTGAACGAACTTGTTGGGATTCTTTAGAAATCTGGATCGAGGCTCAACAAATTTATTTGTGGTAGGATTATGGAAATCTTTTTATGTTTTCCATTTGCTATAACTTTGTTTTGCAAATGACACTGGCCAAAAGTAGAGTTTGAATTAATGTGAAAAATAAAAATGTCGAGTAAAGAGGGCGTTATCAATTAAAACAAAATAACTGGACTTTGTTTTAGTCCTATTATTTAGTTTACCATCTTCAAGCGCAAGTGGATGGAAAATTGGAAAACACAAAACAGTTCAAAAATGTTTCTATAAGCGTTAACACGAAAAAAACATTTTTGAAATGTTTTTAATTAAATAGAAAACATTTCAGCATTTCAGAAACGTTTTTGAATCAATGTACTCTGATCTGGACACACCTTTATTCACAGATATTACTTAAACGGGTTGACATTATTTTTGAAACATATTGCATTATCAAAAATTTAATTTACAATATTTCGTTTACAATAATTTATAGTATAGTAAAATAGATATGTATATAAAAAAATATATAACATAATTTTATTTCACAAAAAAATAACATGCAAATAAAATAGTGATTCAAATAAAAATTATTTCAAGTTTTTGTATCAGCTCTTTTGTTTTATTTTGTGCATTTTTGCATTTTTGTAATGTCTCCTGAGAAACTGATATATTTAATATAACAGCGTCAAAAAAGTCTTGTATTCTATTTTCAATTTCTATAATCTATCATATGACAATGAAGTGCTCAAGTGTGTTTATTAAAAACAAATCAAAGCACTAAAAGCCTACTCAACTCAGTGCTTACTACTGGAAAGAAAAAGAAAAATGAATTTTTGAATTTTAGGGTTTAAAGATAAAAGACAATTAAAACGTGACACTCCGATAAATATAAAGTTTAAAAAAAAAAAACAATAGAACACCTTAATTTGAGTTCAGAAGTACATTTTTTGAATTTATTCATTTAAAAAATTATTTATTTAGATGCATTTCGATAAATTATTTGTCATCATCAGCAAAACGAATAAAAACAAAAATAAAATACAAAACAACTGGTAGGTTACAGATGTAGTGTACCTCCTTAATTAAATAAGTTTGAAGAGATCAGTTTTTATGTTTCCGTTGTCGAGGTTGATATTGTCCACATCTCGCTCCTATAAAATACGTCTCATAAGCGTCTAGTCGATTGGGGTCGTTTACTTGTTCAAACAGTTTTATGTTGTTTATTGAAACATCAAAGTGATTGTTCGATAGAGCATGATTATCGAAAGCCGATTTTGTAGGTTGGCTTTGTAGTATGGATTCGTTATGTTCCTTAAAACGTTTGGATAATGTTCTTCTTGTCTGTCCGTAGTCTTTTTTTATTGCAATCGTCACAAGTTAGACGCCAGTTTTGTCCAAATTTTCAATTTTGTCTTTTGTCTTTCCTAATAATTGTTTCATTTTGTTCCCGTTCTTTTCAAAGACATCATTTTTATACCTTTTTTATTCCAACTTTGGTGCAAATTGTTAAAATTATTATATTAGTTGTAAAAAAAACTAAATTGCACGACTGGGTCGAACGAATTTGAAGTACGTCAATTATAAGTTCTAAATACAAAAAATAAAAATTTTCAGTCAAGTCGTTTTCCAAATATTAAATTTTCAAACAAATAAATTAAAAATATTATTAAAATTAAAAAAAATTATTAAAATTAAAATTAAGCACTTACGCAAATAAGCAAAATTTTGGTATTGAAGTTTTATCAAGTCATTTAGACCTTTGTAAACATTTTTTTTTGTTAAAATCGATTAACCAGTTTGCGAGATAGCTCAAAAAAAAAAAAACAGTTAATAGGTTTCGCTTTTTTTTTTTCGCTGGAACAAAGGACTAAACTAGAAACAATTTCTAATTTTTTTGAAGAATATCGTTGGAACTGTTTTCGAAAAAAATTGACTTCTTTGTAACGGTTATATGGCAAATATGTACCGTTATATTTTGAGAAAAAAAGTCTATTTCTCCTCTATAAGGAATGGCCTAAAAACCATATGTACCAAATTTGAAGCAAATCAGATCAGCTGCTTAGGCTGTAGTTAACATAACATAACATTATCGAGCCGGAAAATGGTTTCCAGAGCAACTCATAAAATTCAATATATTTTTTATTTAAGTGTTTTTATATTGCTTTTTGAGTTGTTCTGGCAACCCTTTTCCGGCTCGATAATGATATGGCAGTTATACATTATTATTTTAAACGTTTCAAACTACATTTTGGTGAACAAAAATATGTCTTGCCAAAATTACTTACCATAGTTGAGTGATTTTTTCTGCACTTTGAAGTTCTGTATCTTTGGTTTCCGGCCATTTCCGGATGTTCCAAATCGGTTGCTAACTACTATAATCGCAATTAAAAATGCTTCAGCTGGGTCCCATAATGCTCGAAATTTTGTGCGAATTTTTTACATTGGCATGCTTCTATTTTTGTTTTTTTATGTATATGCAGTATGCACGGTTTTTGAAAAAATGTTTTTTATTTTTTAATAACAAAAAAACATCATTAAATTACTTTATTTAATACAAAAAGACTTTTTAATTTCAACTATAAAAAAATGCAATTGCTTTTTATTACTTAACTTACAAATTCTCATCCATAATAAAATATAGTAATTCTCTATTGTTCCCGGAAAACAATAGCGAAAAATGTTTGAAAACATTATTTGTTATGCATGCATGATGTTTATTAAAAAAAATTCCTTACAATCATTGGGTCCTTTGGTGTTTTTTTTTCTGTTCATTTTCCACTCTCGTAATATTGTTCCACCCAAATGAGTCTGAAACACAAACATTCTCTATTCACCACATACAAAATGTAGAACATACTATTTTTTGTTTGAATTTTATTCGAGAATATTAAAAAATCCTTTTTTACTTACACACATCCAAAGTGTACTCACACTGAACAGCAGGTACATTTTGTAATTGGACACGAGACAGCAGCTCATATAATCCTTCCGCATTTCACCGAGTTCCACCAACGTCATTGTCAAACATAAAAAAAATTGCACACTTTCACTCAAGGATGCGAGCGTGCCTTTAAATTTAATATTAGTCTAATGCTTTTGTTCCCGTTTATTTTAACTTGTGTGTATGTGTTTTCTGGTAGTTCTTTTCAGAACAAAGTTGGCCAGCATGGTTTGTTTGTTTGTTTTTTTTTTTAAGACGGAAAGAATATTCACAGCGGGAATCAACTTGTGCCAGAATATGCATATAGAACCTTAAAAATAAAAACAATAGAGATTTCACTTTAACAACCCCTTCACATCATCCCCAAACCCAACCCAAGTTAGAGTTTATTTTATGTTCACTCGAAAACAAACGCAGTTTTGGGACTTTTGTTTTAGTTCGCGAAAGCAATTGTGATTCTGTCAGGCAGTGAGGGTGGATGGAAGGTTTTTTTTATGTATGCCTGACTCGTCATAATATCGTTTGTGAATCAAGTTTTTATCCATGTGAATTTTATTTTTATATTTAAGTTAGATGTTGGTGCTGGTGCTGGTGCTGGTGCACGCGGTCGCTTCAAAAGATATTGCATAGAAAGTCAGATGAATGCGTTTTTTTTTATTTATGCACTGGCGCTTGTTTCAGAAAAAAAAATGTTTTCAAACGGTGCATTGGACGCACCAAAAAAGTTAAAAGAAAACAAAAAAAATATATATGATGAAGAACAATTAATTTTAAGTAGAGTTTTGTTATTTGCTGTGAAGAGACTTTGCTTTACCAGTTTTGCGGAAGCACTAAGAAGAATGTGCAGAAGACCTAGTTTAGTTAGACTTTTTTAAGTGACTGTTTGAAAGAAGAGGGAAGAGGTTTAGTGGTTATCTTACTTTAAGTGAAGTAGCAGAATTACAGAGTAAGTTGAAAGTTGTGCTATTTTTATTTACAATTGCAGGTACTAAATGTGTATCAATGAGAGTATTAAGATGGTAAAAGAGACGAAAAAAAAGTTGATTAGGACAATTATGTCTGCTGCATTTATTGACAATTTCAATCTTAACGGTTTAGTCAATTTTCTTTAAATGTGCGGTACTTAATGTATACGAACGTCATTTTAATTGATACCCTAGGTTTTCAAATAACGTTTCCTGCCATATATAATTGTAGTTTTTTTCGAGAACTGTTCGAAGGTTTTAAGTAAAATTTTGTAATGAGTGGTTTATTGCCAAGAATGGATTGTTCAGAAAAGCTTGTCAACGATTTTTTTTACTAACGAAGTTCTCGTTATTAATATTACGAAGCTCTTGTTACTAAAAAGTTATTATTAATAAGCGAACTGCGAATGCGAATAAATGTTTTAAAACAATTTCAGAAGCAAATATCGAATTATTTTTACCTTCACTTATTGGTTAATTTAATAAATGGTCCAATATATACATATTTTAATAGAAAACACCACAAAAATAGTTTTAAGTTAGATAAATGATAATTTTTATATTTTCTACGCTACCAACAACATCATTCAGCGAATTGTCAAACTTGAATTCGCAATCCAAAACATCAAGACTCGTTCCACACATCGGCGAATGAAAAATTCGCCCGATTCTAACCTCAAATTTATCTGTTTGTTTATTAACGATTCGCAGTTACCGGCAACTCATGTGAATAAAATGTCAAAATGCGTGACCATTCTCAATTCGCAATTCGCTGGTCGCGTCTCATGTGCAAGGCACTTTACTTACTTACTTGGCTACGGGAAGTGGGGTGCTCCGGCCCCTTACATAATATACTTCTCTAGCCAGCTCCGGTCCCAAGCTTTCTTTCTTCAATTTCGTACTTCAAGTTGGAGGATACCACCTTCAACCTGATCACTCCATCGATGATAGGACCTGCCACAGTACACATATTCAATGTGTGTATTCGCAGGTTGGCTTATCCTTAATCTTAATCTTATATTGACTATCGTAAGGAACTATTGGTTTGTATGAATGATCGACAAAAAATATGTCGATTCTTTAAAATATTGTTTTATTTCCATAATTTTTTCGTCATTAAATTGCCGAGAATTTTTTTAACGACACGTAAAATGTCGTCATTTTAAAATCTCGACTTAAAAAATGTCAAGCTCCAATAGAAAGTCGTCCTAAATGTCGACAAGTCAACTGTTATCAAAAAAAAAAAAATATTTTTTGAAAAATGTCGACATTTTAAAATTTCGACTTAAAACAATGTTGAACTCATTAATAAAAAGTCGGCAATGAAAGTCGATTTATTGACATTTTCATCGACTTTTTATTAAAGAGTTCGACTTTTTGTCAAGTTGAAATTTGAAAGTGTCAACAAAAAAAAAAAATTGCCGGATATTTCAGTGTCACTGTTCATTGCTGGTAATTTTGAGTGCGCGCTTTTATAGATCAAATTGTCGATTGCTTAAAGATTATAGGGGCGCATCAATAGTTGTTTTCAAACTACAGTTTTGCTTAGCCTGGGTTTAAACAATGTAATTTAAATAGGATAAACTCGAGTTTTTTTTAAACAGCTTTAACAATTTTTATGAACTACTGTTAAAATATCGACGATTAAATTATCGACTGTCAAAACATCGATAACTGATGTCGACATTTTGAAAGTCGAGATTATAAATTAAATTTTTCACAGTTGAGATTTTGAATAGACGAGATTTTAAGCAGTCAGTCTTCTGAACTTACGAATTTATTTAGAAAACCGATCCATTTAAAAATGCATAATGACAGCGTATTCCTAGTGACAGAGTATCTCCATTTTGACACATGCGCGAACTTGAACAAACCTAGGAGTATACTGGACCTGCTTCTATTTCTCATTCCCTCAAGCTTCGCGTTAGATAATAATGTTAGCGGGCTCGAGTGTTGATGTTCATTCGTTCTGCATGTCCTAGCTATTTTAAAAGTCTTAAGTCTTAAACATCTCGACTATATGAACGTTCTGCTTGCAAGGTTGGTGATTTTATCTCCTTCAACAAACTTTGTTTTCCATATATGTACACAGACTGGACCAAGGCAGCTTTCATCCGGTTTGGAAAGAGTTCATGCTTCTGCACCAAATAGCAAAATTGGGATGATGAGTGTTTTGTAAAGCGTCTCCTTGATTCTTTGGAGCTGATATAGTGTTTTGAGCTTACAATAGTGCCCTGGTATACAAATTCATTGACCATTTTCTACTCACTGACCCATTTTACTCACTTTCGACTCAAAATCTGCGTAGGTATCAGAAGTTGCTCGCTTGCTTCTTCTCATGATTTCGACATCGTTGGCAAACCTAAAATACTGTGTGTATTTGTTAAAGATATAGTACCTGAAGAGTTGGCTTAGGCGCTGCTTACTATTTCCTGAAGCACAATTATACATTAAAGTGCATCGCCTATTTTCAGTCCTATGGTGGTATTGAATGTTTCAATAAAATGTCGTCCAATTTTAACGGAGAAGAGAGCATTTTCTAAAGCGCGTCATCCTGATAAGTTGTAACTGTTGCATACGAAAAATAAATATGACACGATATAGTTCCTTACTAGTGCCTTCCAAAAGTAACAACAAAAAGTAAGCAAAAGTAAATTATACCCATAGAATACATTCATGGAAAAATTACAACCATTGGCGCCCAACGTGGGGTGCTTAAGATAATGTTGATTCTTTCTTCTTTTCCGATGATGTTATATTTTAAAATTTGTAGAATGGATTTTGAATACTGACATTTGGTTTTGTCTTAAAGAATTTCTCTCAAAAAAAATTTTAAAATGGCGTTATCTTTCTTCATAACATCCTGTATTATCATTAGTTCTATACTTCACTTAAAATACTTCGACTAATGTTAATATATCTTCGAAATACTCGTCGCTGGCCGTCATAAAATTGTATATATCCAATATATGAAATAAACCTTCCGCTTTGAGAGTCCCATCCCATTTGGGATTGTAAAGTACCACAGCTTATATATGTATATGTTAAATTTTATTGAACCTAAAACGAGAAAGCGAAGTGCAAAGCGTCCACTCACTCTCCGCCTTAAATATGATTTTATTTCCTTGTAAAATATTGCAGCATAAGCATATGAAACTATTTATTTTTATTGGAATATCCTTCTGTACACACCATCGAATATAAAAGTTAGAGTTGCCGTTGGGCTAATAATATTGTGTATCCTCCTTCAAGAATATAATCATTGTTTTCATGATTTCAAATTTCTTTCATAAAACATAATGCCTTGCTGTTGTACCAGTTTTGTTATCACACTCCAGGGAAGAATACACTAAGAACTGACTTCAAGGATATTAAATACATGGATATAGGATATGTTTCTTTCACTACATCACCCCTTGTGTACCTGTGTGTGTATGTTTTTTTTTTTATTGTTTCTCTTAAAAAGTTTTTTTTTCGAGACTGAAAATTTAATTCAAGCAATAATTTTTTGGGTAAAAAAGCAATTTCTTTAATTTCATTACTCTCGTAAATACACCTGGACATTATTACTCCCTCATTTCTATACATATACATGTTTATAAAACTCTCAACAATTGAAACAATGAAATGAGTTTTCGTTAAAGAAATAACTCTCCCATCCTTTTAAATCAACAAAATCTATTGATTGATATTTGTTTTTTGTCAGAAAGAATATACTGTTTTTGTGGATAAAAAAAAGAAGAGTAGCTACCTATCCCCAAATGAATCGATGACGATGGAGAGCACTCATTCTGACAATTGAATTCCGTTTAATCAAATGGCGTTCTTTTTTTTGCGTATAGGGTAAACTATCTGCAGACTGACAACTTTTGAATAATGGAAACTCTTTACTTGTTTACATTTTCTTGATTTAAAATAAAATCGCGAATTGAATTAGTCAACCAATTCAATTATTAGTTAACGATTTCACTTGTCAATGTATCATATTTGATACACATCACAAAATGTTTACCTGGTTTTTAACGTTAATGTATCATATATATTGTCAACGTATACAAGAGGCTTCACTGTCCTCATAAAACACCCTACATCCAAAATGTATCACATTTGATACACATAATTCAATTTGTCTAAGAGTCACATTGAAAAAAAAGCGAAAAAAGTATCGGGCGTGGGGACGTATTTTAATCACATTTTGTATGAGGACAGTAAAGTGTTTTGTATGATTTGTGCTCTTAAGTGCTATGTATCAAATATGATACACGGGAATATGAATATTGTTGTAAGATAAGTTTGTACAAACAATTTAATGTTTTATTATAGTTGAACGAAAATGTTGATACATTTAGTGACCGACCCATAGGTGTCTATAACTGCCAGAATAAAGCATTTTTGAAGAATTTAGTAGATAATGGACACCATCTCTTATAAGTCTGATAATAAATTGGTTCGATCTCCCTTGCGAAACGTGCGTCCTATTCGCTTCTTTCTTTTGATAGTTCGAACTATAAGTGACAACATCATAAATGAATTAATATAGTCTTCGATGGATAACACTTATTCTTTCTTTCCCATTTTGCTGCATTCCTTTGCATTCAATTGCCATCTTTTACTTTTCTTTCTATTTAATTCTATCTTCCTACATTCCTTGTATAGTTTCTTTCGGTAGGTATATTGTCCTTTTTTCGGATCTTTTTAGTTTTTTTCATATTCGCAATCTTTTTCAGACTTTTGCAGTTTTACTTTTTTAATTCTCTTGGTGTCTTTGCATTCTTTGTATACATTGCCAGCGTTTCATCAGTTCGATTTTATTACTTTACCTACTTTTTGATTTTATTTGCAGTTTTTTGTTTTCCATTGATCATTTTACAATACTTTATTGTAGTTTTTTCGGCGCATTCAATTGCTTTATTTAGCTTTTTTTCTTTTCAATTACATCTCTTTTGAATTCCTTTGTAGTCTTTTCGGACTTTTGTTTTTGCTTTGTTAAGTTGGTTCGCTTTTATTTTTGTTTAATTGATTTTATTTTATTTTTAATTTCTTTGTAGTCTGTTTTAGACTTTTGCAGTTTTTTTACTCACCGTTGGTTTTTTTTCTATGAATTTTGCAGTTTTAATCATTATATTTTTGTTTTTGATTTTCTTTGCAATATTTGCAGATATTTGCAGTTTTTTCCATTATTTTGATTTCTATTTAATTCTTTATTTATTGACCATAAATTTCGATTTTGAAAAATAAATTTCAAAATCGATTGTGGAAAAAGAAATTTAAAGAAATTTAAAAATCAAAATTTCTTTTAAAGGAGCCAACCACTTGGTTTCTTACGCTATTTTTTTTAACGGCAGTCTTTATTTAAAAAACATTGCAAATAAAAAAGTATGGCTTTCATATTTCATTGTTTTAATATCAATATTGCCCCTCTCGACCAAAAACGCACTTTCCTTATTTTTCTTACTCCAGGGATTGCATTGAATTTATTTTAGTACTTTCAAATAATGAATCCTTTCTGTGAAGGTAGAGGATTTTACATACCCTAATGCAAACAGACACCATATAAAAGTAGATACATATATGAGCTTTCCCCATTTTTTCTTTTATTTTCGTTGGTTTCAAGTATAAAAAAACAGCGACATCTGCATTTATGAAATTCAGCTGAAGGTGTTTTAAGGGATATTTTTGGTTTCTGCGCCCATGAAATATGTAATTGCTGAAGTTATATTATGACTCTGGTTTATGCAATGTTTGTTCTAGAAGTGGATTTTCCATGTGAGTTATTAAAAACGATTTAATTACTGCTATTAAAGTCGTGCGGTTGCTGGGGCTTAGTAAATTTAAAGTGATGTTTATCATGTACAGGATGATCCAAAAGTACTTAATTGATATGTGATTTGTTGTGCGCAGTTTACACAGTCGGACGATCATTCGGACATTTTTTCAAAGATTTTATTTTTCTCATAGAATTTTGAGTTCAAAAGAAGTATTCGGCAGTGAGTGATGGGGGGATCAATTAAGCAAATTTTGATTGTCTACACGCATTTTTGCTCTGGCTTATAAACATTCTAAACTTTGGCCTACAAAGCAGAACGTCATCGACAATTTAGACACGTGTCGTGTAGTGGACATTGACAGCTCATCCGCCATCTTCAGGCGCAGTGGTGATATTCTGACCATCTTCGAAACAAGCGTTAAAAGGTCTTTTGGCGTCTCCTTTTTCACATGTTGTATCAGTCTTGTAGAAGCATTTGGTTTTAGTGTTTGACCACCGTGAAATCATTGCCGAAATGTGTCAAAACCACTGATAAAATATTTCGTACAAAAATAGTTTTCCGCTGTCTTGAGAAGTACTGCGTTCCAAGGTCAATGTCTATTCTGATTCTGTTTACTTCACTAGTATCAAAACAAAAGTGACAATTGCGCGCCATTTGCAAAAAAAAGTTCTAGATTCTTCCGATTCATTCTAGAACACCCTGTACATCGTGTTCTTGTCAAGATTTAAATTTTTGTTTTATTTTCGAAAAAGAATTTATGTAGATATTACAAATTTCGGTGTGAGATCAATTCTTCTCATTAATTATTTATTTTTGCTAAGTGTTTGGTTGAAGAGTTTAAATGTTACAATAATACTTCCCTTACGAGACACGTGTCGTGGTCCTTGATGTAACATGATATTTATTCAGGTAGAAACCGTAAAAATATATCTATCTTTAGCATAAAAATTCTCTCTTGTGATTTAAATCACTGAACTGATTCGCGTTCCTCATGAAAATGGTTGTTTCTTTAAATAATTAATAAAAATGTTTTTTTTTTTTGAAATTTGTTTTACGTACTTACAGAAAAGGAAGGAATATGAATGAATGACAGGCGTCATTCAAATTGTTAACAACATTTTTACTACCTTTCAACTATTAAGAAAAATAATGGGGTTGTTCTGAGGCGAGCGATTAAGGTTTTTAAATTATTTATATACAGTAGATGACAGTGACGAAAGGTGATTTTTGACTGAGGCTGTTGTTGTGTTGTAAATTTTCGATTCATCGTGCTAATTAAGCTTCAAAATCCCAACCAGCGTAATTGGTATTTTGGACCACCCGTTGCGAATTAAAACTATTAAAATTAAATCATAAATATTTCATTTTAAGATCAAAGGGTTGTTGTACAAACGAGGTGTTGATTTATTGGGTGGTTCCATTTTTTTTTCCTATATATACCCCTTTACGAAATAAGTTTTTTTTTAATTAAATATTAATCATAAAACAAAATTTTAAATAGATAAAGGGAAAGTATTAATATAACGTGAAAACAATCATTTTATGTTTCGAATTTTAATATTCGACGAATCAAATTTCTTCATGAACAAAAATTACGGCAAATAATACTTGAATTCCAAGGCAGTAAAATTTTTAGATTATTTCGTCTTCGGTCCCGATGCTCTTCTTCAGTGACACTCCAATCCTTGTTTTTTTTTGGAAAAGCTATACGTAGTGAAGTTGGATTTTCCATAAAAAAATCTCTCTGCGAATCACCGCCGATAAAAGGAGAAGTCAAATCTCATTGCCGATAAATTTTCGACTCGCATTCCAGTATCGAACAACATTTTTGTTATTGCTGATACGAATGATAAATTCATGTAGGTATCTCGATAAGGGTATGTTCGTAAAGTTGTGGCTTTTAAAGTGTGATCTTGTTTTATGTTCGATTGCGCACAAACAAATTCAAATCTCGAAACAAATTATCAAAATTTTTAAGAAAAATCAAAGGTTTTTGGAAAATTTATACATAGGAGGACATTTACATCTGCCAGTTCCATCCAAAAATGTGCTCTTGTTGCATTTTTCATATTTCCTTGAGTAAAAAAATGTAAAAGTAAACAGTATCTTGTCAAACCTGAAATTGTAAGTTCTTTTTGTTTAAAGGTTTTGCTCAGTTTTGAGCTTTGTCACTTTATGGTTGGCCAGATTCGTATTTGAGGAATATTCAGTGCGAACTAGCCAGCATCAGCAAGCAATACATGTTTGACATTTACTCTTTTAACAGATTTTTAGGGCCAAATATGCAAATATTATAACTAAGGCTTAACCACGATTGTTCAACAGGCCTTTACAAATCCAATTTGGACATTTGCAGAGTTTAAAGTGCTAACTGTCATCAGAAGCAATATATTTTGTAGTTTGAAAGATCTGAAATCTTGACATTTGCAAATTACCTATTTAATGCGAACCGTCACAAAGCTATATATGAATCGTTAATACGATTTGGTTTAAATAAAAGTATATGCTTAATTATTGGTTCCACTAAATATGAAACAGAAAATAAAAATTCCCGGAAACTACTGCAAAATAACAAAATTGCAATTACGTCTATAAGAATGAATTATAAAATTAATTATGTTATAAAATTCAACTATTTCGATTTGTTATTACCACATTTTCTTCAACATTTTCCGTTTTAGGGTTTTTGTTCCTTTTTTTTTTCTTTGAAAATACTTCTTTTATGAATTGTTCAGTACAGTTCAGTAGTACCATATTTCAAATACAAAAACGCGGCTGTCGATACGGCTGCGGATGAGTTTTTTTTTTTTGGGAATCATTTCACTATGTATGATTTGCCAAAAAAAAACACGGGTATTATTGCGCTCGATATTTCAAAGTTATTTGAAAGATTTTGGCGTATCGAAAAAGCATGTACTCGGTATCGAAAAAGCATGTACTCGGTATTGATAAATCTCGTCTTCTTCGTTAGATTCAAATTATAATGGTTTTAAATTTGCTCCGTTTTGTCTCCGACTCTCTTTCTTATTTTTATCAACGATTTTCTGTCTGAAACTACTAATCCCATTAACTGTTTCGCTGGTGACAGCACTTTAAGTTTTTATATTCGTTTCCAGATTCATTTTTTCATAGTCCTGTCCTTCGGATGTGGTGGAGCGACAACGTATGTATGATAAGTTCATTAAATTCCGATCATGGAATTAAAGTGACAGTGGTGAATTAAAAACCGTGTGGAATTTATTGCTTCCGAAACGATATTCTGCCTTCTGTAGTCAAAACGGAACGTATCCCTAATACCACTATCCATTAGTGGGCCTTGCGTCGAAGAAAATGAAAATGTTTCTTGACTTTTCTTATTTTATCGTTTTCTTTTTAATAAAGAGTGTTCCGAAGAAATTCCTTCCTGAAACAATTCAACCGTTATTCTCGCACTGCAAAGAATGATCAGTATTGTTCCATAAAATCTTACTTCGGACGCGTACAGTGAAGTACAGAAATTCTTTCTTAAGCTGAAAAACACGAATGGGGAATGCCTTACCCGGCTTAGTTTTTATTCCCATTGTGATATTCAGATATCAAACATTTTCTTCAATAACTTATATACATGAATTTGATTGTGTTTCTGAATTCAAATTGAGTAACATTACCGCCTATAAGTTTGCGAAATAAAGGTGACGTGTTCGTTCACACAGCTTAAAAGGGTCTTCATAACTTCTTGAATGCCTGCCATAGAATAATAAATAAATAGAATATCATCTCAGGAGGCTCAACCCACTTTTGCCTACAAACTTTCAAAACTGCAGAGTTTTAACTCTGTATGCGTGCCCGTGCATTTCAAATGGGACTGTCAAATTTGGCTAGAGAATACATTCTTACAATTTTGCATTTAGCTGTTCACACGTATTCACGTATAAAAAAGCGTGTGTAAACATTTTTTTCTACGGAAGGAGACGGAGGAGTACAAATTGATGGTGATGCCTGCATATTATAAAAAAAAAACCTCAGTCAAAAAATAAATAATTCAATATTCAAATACTTTCTTAATACAAATAATGTTTAAAGGAATATAATCAAAAATAAAAATATTTAAAAATATAACAATAATAATAATAGATAATAATTAAGATGTTGAAATTGTGAATAAATTGGGTCTGTGAATTCGCCTGTGAGGTTGACGATTAGTGGTAACTGACACTGTAATTTAACTTGATACGAACAAATTCCAAAATTATGAATTTTGTTAAGATTACTAAAGAAAGATACATCAAATATTTATTGCGCAATCGAACGAAACTAAAACGTATATTAGTTTTTGCCTTGTTGCTTTGTTTAGATGTTCCAAAGCAAAATGCTCAAGATATCAAAATATAGAAAATAATACCCAAGCGAAATCTCGCAATTTTTTTTTGTCAATTTTTCACTTCTATAAGATCATTTCGCTATATCTTTTATGATTTCGCATTTTGATTCTTGTCAACTTTTATGTGACTGTTTCGCCAAAATTATATTTTGCATTTTAACATGTTTGTCTGGTTTAATTAGTTGATAATAGTTTGGATGTGTATCTTCTTCTTTTCCGAAAATTTTATTACCTCGAATCATAACTTTCCCACTTCACCCGAGACTTCACCTACTAATCTGCTTCGAAGTTTCATCAAGATAACCTCAGAAAATGTCGGCAAGCACTTCGGCTATAGATCCACGTCCGAGGTCAACTGAAAGCTGGCGTCGTTACTATGTTTTTCCAAAAGATCTGCCTATCTCTAGAAATAGTATCCGAATGCTGCATGATAATGCCTTTTTAACGGGGTTGTCATCGTTTCTCCTTATAGTAGGCACATGACAGCACCCAGGATCAGCTAACGTAACTTCATCCACTCTATGTTTATTCTATGGTTGATTCTGTCGTAACAAGATCCGAAAATGAGCGGCATAAGTACTCTGTCTTTTTGCCGCTTATGTGGTACCCATTTCCCTCCAAAACGTCAACGTCATTAAGTGCTCGTTGCAAAGATGAATAATCTTCACCTTTAATGGATGCATCGTCAGCAAAGAATAACTGATTTACTTTCGGGTCCGTCATCTTATATTCAAGTAGATAATAAAGACTAAAGGACTCAAGACGTTTCCTTGGTATGTACATCAACATCGATTAGGAAATTTTCAGTGATTCCTGCATTGTATCTAACCTTTGTTTTGTCTTGATCGTACTTATCAATGGTCATTCGGACGTGCATAGGTTTCTAGACTCTTCGTTGCCGTAGGATACCACTATCAAATTTCGTGGTTGTCAATCGAATTTCAAAATCAACAAACACAGCATAAACATTGAACAACACGATCGAGAAACTGTTTTTCCATTCTGATTTTTACATTCTGAATGGCGTCTGTTGCTTCGGGCAAATCAGCCCGAAACAAACTTGAACTGATCATCAAACAAACTTGCCTTATTATTTTTAGCAAGCGGCCATCTAATACTCGTTCAACGATCTTCATGCTTGACTGAACGGTAACTTTCGCAGTTTCGCGTATCACCATTCCCCTTGTAAATTGGGAGAGGGTAACTTCCCCTCCGCTGATTTGGAATTTGGTCACCGTTGATAAGTTTGGAGATGAAAAGAGTTTTCATCATCGCACTCTTTTAGACCAAAGAGGGAGCTCTAAACTTTCTCTTCTCAGAGCATATTCAAGATCATCCGGCTCTGCTCAAAGATCGGAAAAAAACACCAACAATATCGCTCAATGCAGCTGTGTTCGTGATCATCGTGGCGATATGTGAGCAATGCTTCCAGTTTGCGCCAAATTTTGTACTACTATTTTTTTTCTCCGTATGGTGACTAAATTGACCAAACTATTCCGGTGAGCTGTGACATTTACAGTTTTAACAGAATTATTTATGTAGATCAATTTCAAAGGGTTGACATTTTTTGTTGACGTTTGAAACACCTTTAGTTTTTGACAGCTGTTCGTGACCCTTTCTAATAATTTCCTAGTTTCTTAAATAAAGCGTTTACCAACATACCTTTAATTTTTGCATTTACTCCACTTCTGACATTTATTTTTTAAGTACCGCCAAAATGTATTTTTAAAAACATACAATTACATAAAAAGATAAATTATTATCTCTTCCACATCAAAAAATTAGGCTTTCACCTGCGTTTAATTTTTTGTATGACCATCTTTATTAATCTCTGTCCACAGTATGTAGTATAAATGCACTTACCGTATGATACCCAGCAATAAACATGACTATCAAGGGCTGGTCCAAATTAACACCAGGGATTTATGTTTTTCTCTGCACATAAACATATTTACCAAGTGCATAACTTCGACGGTCTCGCTGATGATGCTGATGATGAAGACGACCATGAAGACTCGATGCAAAAAAAAAAGGGAAAAACATCTCAACCTGAAATACCTATGACCCTAGGGTCCTTCATATGAAGTGGACGATTCGACTCGTAACTATGGCAGTTCTCCTGCCACCGCTACCGCCACCACCACCGTATGGGAACTCTACCCTCAAAGATAAATTTATTTATGACTTTAGAGATCAACAAATTGACCAATAATTTCCATGATAAAAATTGGTTTAAGTATACGACCACAACAACAATCAAATGCGTATATAGAGTGACGAGGGATAGGTGAGGTTGATGCAGCATCAACATCGTGACCCGTCGTCGTCGTGGTCATATTCGTCTTGCGTCGAACAATATTTTACAAAAATTTCAACATTCCAATGAGAAATTTCTATAAAATCAAAAATTACGAGCAAAATGACGCTGTGCCGTCGCCATCGTCGACAACAACCTCCATGATGATGCTGGATGATGATGATGATGATGAGGCCTCTTCCAGTCAGTGGTAGTGTATCACAATGTACATACATACGCATGCGGCATAGGTCCATATAGCACGGTCAACTGCATCAGCAGTTCCCTCTACACCCCGAACAATAAATTACAAAGAAAAATTGTTAAATTTATTGCACGATTTCTGTGGTATGATAGTTTTTTGATAACCCACCAAAAAAAAAATCCAGACAAGGAGTGCTATGGTGGAGACCCCAAACGATCTTCAAAAATATTTCCAAGCAAATCAAGCGAAAAACGTTTAAACTTAAAAGTTTTATTGCCGACGGGCATTAAGTGCCACTTTAGTGTTGGTTTACTGGTGAATTTATTACCGCCGTTATTTAGTTGATGATTTATTGGTGAATATCTGTGGCTATGAGGTGAAAATGTTTTTTTAAACGTTCACCATGTACACACTTGTCCATCGCTTAATCGACCGGTCCCGTCTAAACCAGATTATCTATGAGCAGTTTTTATAGATTTTTCAAATCTTTGAAGTTCGTTTATCTTATCCAAAGGCAAAAGTAACTGTATTAAGTGTTAAGTTTGATTTGTTTATTGGAATTTAATTGAGTTCAGACTTTTGAAAAATATGCCTATGCAATTTAGTGTACAATCTGAATGAAATTTATTATTTACCGTTATGAGTTGATGATGTAATGTATCTATATCAAAAAAGTTGCATTTGACAAGTAATGCTTATGTTGAATTCTTGAGTTTCTTCTTTCTTGTATAATATAATGTGCTCATTATGGAAATCAGCGAGGCGTGTAAAAAACAAAACGGAAATCACGCAACCATTTCAAAGTGTGAAGACGTCTGTTCCAAGGTGTCAGTTTCCTGTCTGAGATGATAGAAAAAGATACACATAGAAGTAAAATTATGTTGTTTGTTCAGGGCTCAGGTGACATAATGGTTATGAGAATAAAATTAAAGTTAGACAAAGTATTCAATTGTAACTAGTGCGAAAATCAGTGGAGCAAGATATTGTATGCGACTTAATTTCTTCTTCGTCGTCGTCTTTTCCTGACGATGGTAGTGATCTCGAATGGACAATGGTACTACAACTTTCCGAATTTGTTACTTGATCATACGGATCGATCACTGGGCTGAGAGAAAAATATGGTGCAGGATTCTCGGTTTTGGATTGTTCCATATCTGAAGCATCATCTCACCGCGGATTTATTGCACTCTCCGATAGGGAAATTTAAGTTGAGAAGGACAGAAGAACAAAAAAAAGAAAGAGAAAAAGAAAGACAGTTTTATTGCTATATTGCCAATTTCTTCAAAGAAATTCTCCCCAAAAGTACTTTATCTTGTTCGAGCCATGCTGGGTCATTCACGTAAAAAGTAAACTAAGACCTCTTCTGCATCCTCGTCCGACCCACCTCCATAAGTCAGATGTTCCTATATGAGTTCTGCTTATCTGGATACCCACAGAGTTTTGACCTGTGAGGATTCCAATCAAAAGAGACAGTTGGGACCTGCCTAGTTTTTTTCTATGATATTTCTGACCAGAAATTTCCGTCTTGCAGTATTTTTTTTAAATCATCTTTGGTGTATTCTACCTTTTTCCAGTTCCAGTGGCATCAGAATAATCGAATGCATGATTTAACTAGGGTCCTGAGCTTATCCTTATTTGTAAAGTTCAACTGCCATTTCATTGTTGTATATTTCATTATGCCCTGGACCCAATCGGAAAGTTATTGTTTTTATTTGTTCACAATCTTTTGGAACCCATCGAGTACAAAGTGACTGTTTTTATACATTTTAATACATTAGTTGTTTTCGGCAATGATCCACCAGTTTTAACTTTGTGAATTGTCACTATTGATAAAATAGCTTTCATTGCAGTCTATAAGCTGTCAAAAAATATGTCAATGTTCAGTTGGATTGAGTGTTACGAGATATTTAGCTACCTCACATATAACTAATATCTGGAAATTTTATCAATGATAACTCTATGGTCAGCAAAGAATAACTAGTTCTCTTTCTAGTTCCCCACCTTATCTTTAAGCCCCAGTGCGATATCATTTCAAGGTTAAATTAAATTAACCGCAAGTTAACTCTGGTGGAAAGACTGGGTCATATACTTAAAGATCAGAAAGTTCTCAGAGTCAGAGATGACAAGCTTGAACTCATATATGGGATCGATCGAGCTGAGTGGAACTCGGACTCAATTTCATATGCAAAAAAAAACGAGTTCACTCTCTACAGTTCTGACTCGATTGATATGAAAAGTCTCAAAGCTCTTCGTATAAACTTGTTAATACTGTAGTTTCTGTGTGGTGAGTCGAAGTATAGAAGAAGAAAATGTCTTCTGAATGTGAAAACGAAGGTTTGATTTTAAACAATAATTTTGATCGTCTTAGTGCACGGAATCAAGCGGAAAAGATCGAACTCACAGCTTGAGATCGATTTTTGCATATAACTCTAAGAAAGTTCTCAGAAAAGTGAGTAAGAAGCTTGAACTCATCTTTTTGCATGTAGCTCGGAGCTGACTTAACTCACCAATTTATCTGAGCCTACTCTAGATCTCTGTCATACGTACACCATCTTTAATTGAAAATTCTTCGGTGTCTGAGGGTCAGGACATCTTTCTTTTGTTTCCACAAAATTTTCGTTGCCTATCGAATAGTTTTTCAGAATCAACCCACCAGAGCTCATCCTGCCTGGCTCAATTGCTTCTTCTTTTTTAGAACTTTTTCAACTGTAATTTTGGTTACTTAATAGATTAGATTGATTGGTTGGAAATTCTTCGGTGTTTCGGGGCATCTTGCTTTAGCTTCTACTAAGTTCATACTTTTTCAGAAACCTTCAGACTCTACTATCCTGCCGGGCTTTTCGACTGTGATTTGGGTTACTTAATAGGAGTAAAGTGTAACTATTGTAAAATATCCTGGGAAACTCAATTTGTTCATTTAAAACTCGTTCACAACTTTGTTGCTGCCGAATTTGTTCGTTTTCCTTAAGAAATTGACCTTGAGCAATAGTTATGAACTTTAGTTAACAAATGCTGGCATGTCGCAGTCTCTGAAATGCCTAGTTTCTTGGTTCATGTACATATTTCTTGATATATATGCTCTCCGCACTATCTGCTTCGACTTCAATGTTTATTTTATGCAGCATCTGTCTGTAGATCACTCCGAGCAGTACTTTTTCATCTGTTTTAAGAGGAGGAACATTTTTAAGTTCGGTTTCATTACTCCATACACCATGTTTCTTTGTCCCGTTGAAGGCAAGTTCATTGTAGAGAGTCCCACATATTTTAAGCTCCTCTTTTTAGGCAAATGTTTTGCTCCTTTCTTTCTCATTATTGTATGTACCACTTCATTTTTCCAAAGGTATTTGTTTGTTTGCTTATTTTCTCTTCCTCGTGTCCATATAAATTCTGTCACCAGGAGACAATGTTGCTGGAGGATTACTTCTTCCAGCACCTTGCAATCCTTCACATGTGATTTCATAAAACTGTAATCAATCCGTTTAGTTCATTCCCGGCACTTCTACTGATCTGATAGTGATAAGATGTCGGTTTTGTTTGAAGAATTTAGTAATTAACACAAAAAGATCAGGAGGATTCTTATCCCGAACCACGATGGCAGTTGTTGTTCTCGCTAGGCCTCCAACATGTCAATTCAAATATCCTTTCAGAAACTCATCATCAAATTTTTTTCCGCTTGCTTCTGTCTGTACACTTCCGCATTTCTTTCAGAAGTATAACCTTCCAATAGTCAAACTCGCTCTCAGAACTCGACTAATCTATAGGAATATTTTGCTAGCTCCTGAAATCCTTAGATCTGATGCCGATAGATGCGAGATTCATTGTCCCCGGGTAAACTGTAAATATGACCATCATAAATTAAAATCTAATGTATCAAACTCTGAATGTCTTGTTGATAAATTGAGTTGTTATGGTTGGGTAAATGTATGTATTTGTACAAATAGTAATATAAACCATAGAACAAATATATATCTTTAAAATCTTTCGATTGGTGCCAGATGCCAAGCTGTTTCATTTCCTTCAATTTTCACAAATCCAAACAATACTTATTTGCAGTTCTTCTAGCAAATAGTCTTCCTATAGTTTTTTACATCATAGCGAACCTTGACCATATAACAATTCAAAAAACTCCCACTATATAGCCTCGCCCACATAATAATTCATTTTCATACTCTCACCTTTAGAAAAAGTATCTATGTATTCGAAATTTACCCGCCATATCAACAACTCAAAGGTATACATACCAGTCAATACTCCCTCACAATCTACGTCCAATATACCGCATTTTAAGTGGAAGTGTCTTCAGATGTTCCACAGGCGTCCAAAGAAAAAATCCATTATTATATCGAAACGAGAAGAACCCAAACCAATCCAATTTAGGTTTTCAGTTTCTGTCTTAAGATAAGTTTTTGTGTGCTAAAACGACGACGACGGTGTTTGCTATCCTTTCCCGAACATAATATTGTTGGATGGCTTGACATTAGCCATATGTAATAGAACGTAAATTTATCACATTATTACGTCGATAGCTTATTACATGAATGTGTAGTATCCGCTCTCGTTGGCCTGGTTAGTTGGTTTTGTACTCATAATGGTGCGGTTATAGGTAAAACCGTATACCCATATAGATACAACGTTAACGTTTGCCTTCGATTCGAAGTCAATGATTTTCGATTCTTTATCACTTCCTTTTTCCAGATTCTTTAGTTTCAATCCAACTTCAAGAAGAGAAGAGGGTGTTATTATTTTCTTTTTTGTTTTTTTTTTCTCGCAGGATTATGTGGGGATAAGTTATGTACCGCTGCAAGGAGGTTATCCATAAGGTTATCTATTAATGTGGCCTTGTGCGTCGGTTGTTCTATACGATTGTTCTTAACATTACGGTAAAGTGTTAATAAATATCTTAAATGGTAGAAGTTGCTTTCGAGCAAAAAATATTTTACCCTAAAGATTCTGATTCGGACTCCATGTGGAAATAATGGAAAAATTGCGGATTAATGAGATAAGAGGGCTTAATGGATAGGTGCATATTGAAACAATTTCTATTTAGAACAAAAAGTTAATAAAAGAGCCTAAGACTGATATTAAATAACAGCACCTGAAGAAAATAATTCCACATTATCTGATGAACCCATATGCGACAGTTTCCTCACTTCTAGCATTAATTTAAGGTTTTGTGTTTTTTAATCTCCGGTTCACATAAAGTGTCCCTTTTGAATGATAACAGCATCATCCGCCGCCAAGTGTCGGTAAAAAGAATTCAATTAGTTAAGCTATTTAACCACAACTTTAAAACACATTACTTTAAAGGAGTTTTAAATTAGTGGGCACCTTTTTTTTTTTAATTAAGTTCCCACAAATAACAGTGTGGCATGCAAAAGAGAATTATTTTTAAAGCCTACTAAAAGCACCCTCACATTCCTACTTTTATTCCTTGGTATGCCAATTGCTAACCCTCAAGATATTTAATTATAGAAATTCTATGGCAGTGTAAACAAGAGTGTAGCTATGTGTGTGTATTGTTTCCTTTCCTTTATATAAATCTCGATGATGTTCTTCTTTGTTTTCTCATGTTATGTTGCCTATGCCTACATATATATTAATTTTCTTGTGTGCCTTGTTAAGTTAAGTCTCGCAAGCTTTGTTTCTCTATGAATTTTTGTAAATTTCCTACAAAATTTCTTTTCACATGTGCATGCAGATATATATGTATAGATTGAAGTTGTACAATGTTCAAACTGTAACAGTAACCGAACCCGCACTTGACATTCAGCTTACATAGGCTTCCGCACTAAGGGTTGAAATAATACCCTAGTATCAGAGATACTTCAACTGGTACACCCAGCTAACGACGATAATTGTGTCGTCACCCAAACCATATACGCAAAATTGTAAGACAATTTCACCGTTCATACATGCACTGTTGCCAACTATAGTTTTCTGTTGCAATTAAGTAAGAATTTATATTGACGAAGATTAGTAAAAGATGTAATTCGTTTAGCAGACAAACAGATTCATGGAATCTTATAATGCTTGCAAGTCGCTCTTGTTTTCTTCTGAAACCTTTAATTTGTTCTTGTTTGTTTGTTTTTTTTTTTCTAAAATGTAAATGCCCCACGTTGGGCGCCATTTTTTTGAGATTGGATTTTACGCCTGACTAGGTTGATACAAACGCTTAATATTTTTTAGTTGATTTAAGTTCTCAATCGTTTTTTCTTAATAAATTCAGACTCTAAGGATTTTCCCCACTTATCTAGAATTTTTTGCCCATAGTTTATGATAAAGAAGGTATGTATTTCTTGAACGCTGATTAAGTGCTATTTATTTTTCTACTGAGACACTTTTATTTTCTGCAGAGACGAAGTACTGTAGGCCGCCATATTCGTTTTTAATTTTTCAAAACAATAGAATTGTGCACATAATTTCTGGTAAAGAAGCTGTGTAACTCTTCAATGCTGATATCCAGGTTCTTTTTTCTGTGCTCAAGCGCTTTTCTTTTCTTCTGGAACCAAGAACTGTAGACCACGATATTCTGCTTTATTCATAAAAGCCTCATGTTGGGCCTCGTTTTTAAGAGACAGATTTTCACGCCTGGCCAATGGTTCGAACGCTAACAGTTTTAAAGATGATGCAAGGCTATATAGTTTTGCTTTTACAATTTCAGGCTCAAAGGGTTTCTTTCACTTGTCTGGAAGCTTAGTCCCAAAGATCTTGCAAAGAAGCTGTGTTCCTCTTTAACTCTTTTCTGTGACCATTCGATGTTCATATCTTATTCTATCTGTACCTATATTAAGCTTGAAAGCCGCTTAAATGAAGAATTGAAGGACTTCGTTTTATTAATCATTTGTTTTAGGGTCCCACGTTGGGCGCAATTTTTTTAAAGCATGGTTTTCATGGAGGGCTTCGTAACTCAATATTATGCTCTACGACACGTGCCACTTTTAGTTCACTAAACTAAACTCTACTGATAATCTAAATTGACATTTCTAATGCCTGCTAACATGTCAAATTATTCACTGAAATATTGAGCGGGAAGCTTGTTCAAAACCAAATTCGCGTTTTCTCGGTCAATGCACAATGGAGAAAGATTCCAATATACCGCTGAGCTATGTGTTCTTCCAGTCTTCACTTGAAGAACAAAATTATCAAAGGACCCGGATTATCCAGTCCTTCTTTATGATGCGAGGGACATGGACATTGTCCGAACCGGATGAAAAAGTGCTTCGTTGTCTTGAGCTCATATCCTCCGACTGATCGCCGGTCCAGTATAATGGGTTAAAGTGTGGCGAAGAATCCAGAAACTAACGATTACACGGTGACATGGATCAAATCAGATGGATAAGTTTTTAACAGCTTCCATGGATTGATCATCTAAAGCTAATGAACAGCGCTAATGCACACAATCTTCAGCTTTATCTCTTCTAGTTCAACAAGGAAATAATATTAGATTATAATCAGATTAAGTGCAGGAGTTACTGTATCCGCTCGATAATTTTCTTTCGATGATACGACGATGATTCTTGAAATTTTACACCAAATTTTCACCCTGGTGAAGCTAAGATTAGAAATATCATTTAGGTTGGTGGATAATAATGAACATTGAACGAAAGGCAGGCTGCACGTGGACGATCGAGTTCAGATTTGAAAAAGAGGTTGTTCAGTTAACCACTCCGTTTCTGCAAATGAGTTCGGATCTTACATTAAACTTCCTATTTTCCTCTTTCGAACCACACCACCTTTAACTTTGTAGGGTCGTTATGAAGAGCCCAATTCCCTTTAAGACAAGAAAAAAATCGTATGGGAGGGGGGGATCTATTTCTCCCCGTTTAGGCGGGAGGGGCAATTTTCTAAAATATTGACTTAAATCAGAAAAAAAATTATTAAAAAACAACGGTGAATGATACAAAGACTTGTTATATCTTTTTGAAAAGCCAGAAAACCACTCTTTTATTTTATTTTTAAATTAAGTTGTTTGAGTAAACAGTTTTAAAAAAACTAATTTGCAAACTCAAAATTTTGAAAAAAAAATTTTTAAACTAATTTTTTTCAAAATTTTATGTAATTAACTATTATTTTTATTTTCAAAATTCAATGCTCTTATTAATTGTTAGTCAAATACAGAAAACCGGATGCCAAAATGTATCTTAGTTTTTGAGAAATTAAAAAAAAATTAAAAGTAAAACTAGTAAGTAAAGTAAAAATTAAATTCTTTTTTTATTATTTGATTAAAACTGGATGGTATGTAATAAAAAAAAAAAGGGATAATCCCCTATATAATAATTGGCCTGAGCAGGTCAATTGGGAAAACAAAAAAAAAGTGTTTTTCTTGGAAAAAAATACTTCTAGTTTTTCTTAATTTCTCAAAAACTAAGATACATTTTGGCATCCGGTTTTCTGTTTTTGACTAAAAATTAATAAGAGCATTGAATTTTGAAAATAAAAATAATAGTTAATTACATAAAATTTTGAAAAAAATTAGTTTAAAAATTTTTTTTTAAATTTTTTTTTCAAAATTTTGAGTTTGCAAATTAATTTTTTTAAAACTGTTTACTCAAACAACTTAATTTAAAAATAAAACAAAAGAGTGGTTTTCTGGCTTTTTAAAAAGATATAACAAGTCTTTGTATCATTCACCGTTGTTTTTAAACAATTTTTTTTCTGATTTAAGTCAATATTTTAGAAAATTGCCCCTCCCGCCTAAACGGGGGAAATAGACCCCGCCCTCCTAACGATTTTTTTCTTGTCTTAAACCCACCTACACGCTCAAGCTTTTTGGTGCATCTTATACCAATCACCCTGTATAATGAGGGTTTTACATGACCCAAAGTAAACCAGCAACCGACTTTTGGCGAAAGTACGACCTCGATAGGCGTCTAGCCGCATGACAAAAAATGACCCATGTAAGCCACTTGAACAAAACAAACATTTATAAATGTTTTTGGATGACCCTGTACTTAAATCTTTGACCTAACCCCTTCATGATGGATGTTTACTATTAATTTATTGCAAACCTGAATAATATGAATCTATCGGTATTAACTTTGCGATTATATAGTCTGGTATATATTTCAAAGACTCGTAGCTTCAAAATACATAAAGTTGGCAACAATGACTCCCCGTTTCCCATCATTCACAGCATCCTGTTACACACAGGATGCAGGTTGTGTGCTTCTCATAGATTTCCAGTCCTGGATAAACAATTATCCTGGATACAGGTAAAATAAAAGTACAAGTTTTTCTGTATTTATTTTTCCATCCCCCATCCCATTTCCTAAGGGTGGTTGGGATACCTTTTGTTATACAGAAACAGAAGGTTCCGTTTAAAAAAGCGATGATTGCTCGAAAGCTTTATATGCGGGGAGATCACAACCATTATATATTATGTGTGTGTATAGGGAACTCTGACATTTGGCACTGTTGCTTGGTTCGTGTATATCCGATATTATTGTTGTTGTACAGAGTCAGTGAAGAGAATCTGAGTTACATTGTGTGAAATCTGACGTTCCTAATGATTACACGTAAGTCACTTGTATCGTAGGTAGATTTCTGTATTTACGTCTATACAACTCGTCGTTAAATTTTACGGTTGCATGAGCTCCTGTGTGTGGATGGATAAACTCTGAACCAGGAGAGTCTTTTATATGACCAGAGATATTGTAGAAAAATAATTACTTTAAAATTCATGTTCAAACGGCTATGAATTTTATTTTATTTCTCTTAAAGGGGTGACGACAAAAACTGGATAATTTTTACTGTTCCATGTCGCTCAACTGAATTCGATTTAAGATTTCACACAAAAAAAAAAAAATCAAACTCTGTGAAGCAACGTTATAGTTGGGGAATGTTCCACTTAAAAAGTTACATTGTTTTTTTTTGGTTTTGGAATTAAAAACTCTGAACATTGTTGAGTGCCAGAAAAGATTCAAAAAAAAAAAGAAAAGAAAACTGGAGTGGAAAAAAAATATCGTTAAAACTATGCAAATGCCAGGTGCATCCAGGATGTGTATACCTCGGAGAGATGCCTGCCAACTACATGTTAGTCGTCTAAGAGGATACTTTTAGGAGACGGGGAACATTGAACTTTTAAGTGGACAAAAATTGAGTTCTAGAAAGTGTGATTTGTGGTCCTGTACAGGTGTTTGACATTAAACAGGAAGTGTGAGGTATAGTTGAATGAGTGTTGAATCGTTTTGTTGAAACAATTTAAATTTAAGCTTTTTTGATGGGTTTGTTTATGTCTAATCAAATGTAATAAAGAGAAAACGGGCTTAGAGTTAACCCTCAGCGATTAGTAAAGGTATACCAGTGGGAAATATATCAGTATGAATTTTACTTGCTTTCCCGCCAAACTCGTCAAGCTGTGCAATATAATGCCAGCTGCTTTGAGGTCAGAACCAACTTCACCGTGAACTTTGATCACATTAAAGGACTCAGGCATGGAGATGTTATGTCATGTAACCTCTTTAACTTCATATCGAAAGGCATAATTAAAAACTCGGAAGTGAATATCTTCCAAGAGTTGATACAAGTCTTGGCTTTATGCCAAAGACATTGACATCACTGGTAGAAGAATTTTAAAGGTTGATGACTGGTTTGTCAGCATTCAAGTGGATAAGATTCAGTGAAACTAAAAAATAGATAAGGACTTTGTTTACCTAAGTTTCATTGCAACTTTCGTCAACCACATTTCTTTTAAATCAAACAAAAAGTCTTGCACATCGATGCCTTTTTCAGCTTAAGAAATCCATTGAGAAATTAGCACCTCACTTAAAGATTTAAGAAATAATAAAATGTTGACATTGTGAAGATCGAAACTGGGCAACACTGGAGTTGGTAAGCTCAAATAAGAACTGGTTGGAAATACATGTCGTTGAAGGCACAAGATTGCTTTGAGCTCAAGGCCAACAGAAGAAGCCAATAAAGTACGAATATTAGCTTAGTCCTGAATTCTTTGAACTTTAAAATTTAAAAGTCATTTGAAATCACATTGAATTTTCCGTCTGCGTGATCACAACATCCACTAATCAACTCAATTCAACCTTATTCAATATGTCACATTTTTCAAGCATATTATTGGTGTCATTTCTGCTTCCACAGACTGGACATGCACTTTTCCTTGGAAGCGTTCGGTTTTGATGCAGTTTTGTTTTGATGCAGTTCTAACAACGCATTTTTCCATCTTCGATAGCAACTTCTCATACCCAATGAACTCCTTGTGAAGCCTGTTCAGCTGGTCCCGTAGTGCAAACGCTCATGCTTCTGGGAATGTTCGTTTTCCAGCTGTTCGTACCGATCTTTGAAGGTTAATGTCAGACAAGTCAAAAACAAAGGCTTCCGTGGTGAATCGGTAAATGATTTCTTCGCCCGCAGTTTGGATATACAAAAGCTAGTAATTGTAATGCCTCTTGGCGTATTAGTTATTCTGTCGAACTATCACTACAGAGGTCTGGGTATAATCTTGTAGAACTAATAACTCACATAAAAGGATTGGCTCAGAGAGTAAATCGGCCTTGGGTTTTCGGTGAAAGTAAAAAAATAGAGATTCAGTCCTTTGATATTTGCTTGAATCTGCTTAAGAGACTCGCCTTGTTTCTGGATGCTGGTGTGTTAAGTTGAACTATGAATATTTTTTGCATATGATGGACATCTCCAAATCGGTTTGTAATGGCCAGACCAAGAGTGCACTAAAGTTGGCATGCAATGTTTGTCCCTTTAAATTTGGCTAATCTGCATCTTTTTTCTGTTAAAAGAGTTGTAGCGTCATCATTTTTTGTCATGCCCTGCAACTACTGTCATAAAACCCCCTAAACAGCATTTAATAACACCTTGGGAACCATTCTTACTAATAATTCTCCATGTGTATTATATACGAGATGTCGTATCCGCTGAGCGTACATATTGCCAGTGCATTAACTAAAGATTCTAAAACATTATGCTTGATCAAAGCCGAGCAGTCTATAATTGAACCTCAAAGCATTTTCATTTCTACGAGTCACTGTACAACTTGCTCGTACTTTCAATTTAAGAACTTTGTCCAAAAGTTTCTAATGCGGTGACCACCATTTTGTCCTATTTTGAACTTATTTTCATTGGTCTAAATGTTGACTATTGTAGATTTGTTCTCAACTTCTGATAGCTTCTAAAAGACTTTAATGGAGAAGTTGTTGTTGTTTAACTGTCACATTTAGAATGAGAGAATACAAAGATAGTTTCAAGAACTGCCCAATTCGACTGACAACCATTTTAAACCTAACTGTCATTTAACATCATTTTCATCTGACACACAAAATCATCTGTCAATCAACTTGACTTTAACAAGACGTACCTACCAGAAGTAAAATCACAGCATACATTTTTGTTCTCAAACCCACACAAATTGTTGCTTTCATCAAAATGTCCAAGTGTATCAAATGTAATTTCACCCAATAATGATTTCCTTAAAATTAAAATCTCAATTTCATGGTCCATTCAATCGAACTTTTCAAAAACAAACCATCAAGTCCTTAGAAAAAATTCAACCTCTAGGGCCTACAACAGTAATTCTCGTCGTCCTCTCTTTAAATGACGACACGATTTCTTTTGCCAAAAACATGCCAATAAAAATTAATACAAAAACGAAAAATTTATATTCATTATCCTTTTAAATCTTCATGAACTTGGCAAAGATTGAGCGTTACGGTGGTGTAGTAGGCAGAGTTCCTAACAGCATGCTGCTTGCCTTTACCCTTACCTCCATAGAAACACCTGCTGTCGTCATTCAAGGCAAAGTGTTGTAACCTCAACCATCGATTGTATAAGTTTGATTTGACACAGCATGCGAAAACTTAAGGCGGTTACGGCAAATTAACCGAAAACGAAATTCTTTTTTTGAAAAAAAAAAACCATAGTGCGTCTTGGGTCCTTAAAAAACCTCAACGACCTATGACCGAGTTTTATGATAATTATCTGCGGCAAGGGACGTGCTTTATGGTTGTAGCCATCGGTCGTCTTCGGTTTGAAGCAACAGGGATTTCAACTGCAAAATGCGTGGCGAAACTAATTAAATATGCGATGCCGAGAACATTATGGTGGTAGATTTTGGTATAACAAGAAAAAATTAAATAAATCTGGGCGTTGCCAATGCATCACTGATGGAATTTTTCAAGATTCATTTGAGGGAGATATACTTACCATGGTGTCAGAAATGGGTCACTATAAGACCTTGGAGTCTGTTTTTCTAGTGAAAATTCAGTATAAGATAGTTACAGATTCGAAACCACGCAACTTCAGTATGTACTGGCTGACCTCTTGCCAATTATGCATGCCAGCTAATAACCGTTCCGAAGACGCCAATCATGACGGAATTCGCTTGTAATCTTTGAGTCCTTTATAATCCTTCTTACAAGTTATACTTGCGAGAAAATAGTTTATCCCGCACAATTGAACCAACTCACAGGAAAAAGAGTCTTTCAAAGCAATGAAAGTAATAAAAAAAAAAACGCACATAACCCATCCATCTATGCATCCATAAGTCGCGGATGGATCTGCACACAGCCACGGAACCAAGTACGGAAACACTGCCATTAAGGTGCTCTCTCACATTTAAGAGGTGGGAATTTAATAGTTTGATCGTGAGATGCGTGACTTTGAACTGCGGTGGTTGTTAAATGAGTTTATATATCCTTGAGTCTCGCTGGATTGCTCGCTGGCTGGATGAAATGGGATGAAGTGCATTTTGGAAACTTTAAGTTGTTTCTTTGTTAGTGTCTGGAGATTTGGTATAAAAGACAGACATATAGATAGTTGGTATTTCTTTAAGTTTAAAATTGTTCTCTTTTTTATTTTTTTTAAGACAACAGAAGGTTTTTTGGTTTCAATTTTCCCACATAGTCAATCTATATCGGTCAATCTATATCGGTTTGGTCAGCACAGAACCAACGAAAAAAAAAATCAAATTATTTTTAGGCTTTAAATCGTGTATGTTTAATTTTAAGAATTAAGGAGAAATCAATGAGTTATGTTCAATACCAGCTTATTGTTCTTTCAACATAATATGTAATCTTTGATTGATGATTGGATTATTGGTGCGTTTTTAACTTTCAAGTAAATTGATGACCACTTCAAAATTATAGCTGTCTATATGGTGACGTTTTCTCCGTGACGTCCGTGTTGGTGTCCTTTCTTGTTGACAGCATATATTTGTTCTTGATTTCGATTCAACCCATCTTCATGGCTTCCTTCTCAATACTCACGAAAGCACCACTGACATAACAGTGGTGGTACCGACTTTGATGGAGCAGCGTGAATTCTCCATCATCATCCTGAACAACTGGAGGATTTTGGTAGCGATACTAAATCTGGACTCTGTCTTATATGGCTCGTCTCTATAGAGATGATGTCATACGCGGCCTCGAAATCAATGAAAAGGTGGTGGGTATCGATTTGAAATTCCTGGGGTTTTCAAGATCTATGCCGTAGTGTGAATATTTTGTCGATGATGGACCTTCCTGGCTAAAAGTAAATTTGACATGGAATGGCTTCAGGCTCTTGCATAGTACGGCAGAGAATGCGATTTTAATGAGACCCCTACAGTTATTGACTTCCATGATGATGGCCTTTTCCGGCATGTTTTCCTCCAATTTAACGCTAGCTGCTTTGAATAGACCGAAAGCCAACAGCTCCAACAGCTTTATTAGATTTAAGTTTAGATATAGCTATATATATATATTCACTTCGAGAGAGAGTGAACGGAATTGTTGGCTCGACTCGACTCGACCCTGTGGCTAGAATTCGAATGAATTACGTCTATTATGCCACAAAATAAGAAACCCTCTATAAAATCGACTGCGATTTAAGCGCTTTGTGGTCACAGATTGAACTTAATACTCCATGTACGTCAAAATAAAGTTTATTTTTCATCTGTTAAGACTAAAAGAGTAAAAATCTATTGGAGGATGGCTAGGATGTCAATAGATTAAAAAACTTTTTAAAATCTATAAATTAAATTTTTTTTTGTTTAAAAGCAAATTTTAATTTGAACTTACACTGTTAATCATTTGACATTAAACACAATATAGTGCTTGTAAAAACAAGGCTGTGTTTATGAATTTTAATGACGAAAAATCAAAGCATGATGACATATTATGTGTGTACGATGAATGACGTCGTTTAATTGACGGTGTAAGATTGGCTTTAGTGTTTAGTGCGTAATCGTGTAATATGTTGATTACAAATTGAACTAAATACTCTTCATACGTCAAAATAAAGTTTACCATATATCTGTCGAAACTATAAATGTCAAAATTAATTAAAGGATGACTAGTCTTCGGATGATGATACTAATGGCAAACTTGACAAAGAATCTCGGAACTCGTCCCCTAATTAATTTGGATAACTATATAACAAATCATGTACAGTTATTGGCAAAATTATGTGCACAATACATTTTTAATATTATATTTCTTGAAAAAAGTGATATTAGGTACTGTTGTGCAACATTACCCGCAACAATGCAATAGGAAAACAGTTAATTGAGTGCAAACTTATTATTTGGGACGAATGGACAATGGCACACAAGAAATCAATTGAAGCACTAAACATCTCACTGCAAGATATAAGACGCAACAATAAAATCTTTGGTGGTGTAATGATTCTGTTGGCAGAAGACTTCAGACAAACGTTGATAGTGATTCCCCGTGGGACTCCTGCAGATGAGCTCAATGCTTGCCTAAAGGCATCATCGTTGTGGAAACACGTAAAAATACTGTCATTGACCACGAATATGAGAGCTCAACTTCAAAATTTTCAAAGCGCTGAAAAATTTTCAAAGTAATAATTGTTAGAAAATATTATTAAAATATTATGATTCAATCGCAAATTGACGGAGATTTACTGATTGAACAGAATGGTGTAGCACTGTCAAAGTAGACACAACGCCAATCCTATAATTCGCCCAGAATGTGTAGCTGCAGCTGTAGCTGTAGCTGTATTACAAGTTCACTCAACTTCAACTTTCGCGTGCGCTGCTTGCTACTTTTTGACATTTGAGAAAAAAAAAATACCATATTAAAGCGAAATGCCTGAATGAATGTTGATGTAGTGGGCTAACCATTCTGCACGAATTTGCTTCTTTTATGAGCTACATTTTGACAGTAGAGTAGCTTTGACAGCGCTAAATGCTACAGCTACAGGCTACACCACTGTTTTCAGCCAGTTAGTTTCACACAAGTTACTTGATTCAATCCTTAATCAAGATTATGTCGTGAATTATCCGACTGAGTTTTTTAACTACTGGGACATACCTGGATTTCTGAATTTCCACCGCATAATTTGAAAATCAAAACCGGTTCCGTCATCATAATGCTTCAAAATTTGAATCAACCACGAATGTTCTTAAAGGTAAATATTCAGGAGAAAATGTATTCATCCCTCGCATTCCTTTGATTACGACCGATATTGTTTTTGATTTTAAAAGATTACAAATTCCAATACGGTTGGGATTTGCAATGATCAATAACAAATCTCAGACACAATCCTTTAATGTTTGCGACCTTAATTTGAAAAATCCATGTTTTTCGCATAAACAATTTTATGTAGCGTGCTCGCTGCTTACTTGTCGGAAATCCATTTTAGTTACTTTTGCTAGTAAACTCTCGACAGTAACTCTCGAGTAGCTATTGAGAGTAATATTTTCGAAATTTTAAAATCGCGAGTTCTCCGGTAGAATTCCGATAGTTTATTTTCTGAAAGTACTTTCATAACCGTATCCACATTTTCTTCTCCTAGTAATCCATTGGAAGTATTGAGAGAGATATGTTTGCCAGAGTGAGGTTGGAGCTACTTGAATATTGGTACAACACGACCTATAAATGGATTTGTCTCCGCACGATGTCCATTATTTTGCCATGTTGACTCTCAGACAGCTGCTCTCAAAAAACAAAACGCTTTGGAATTCTGCGAGCTAGTCTCCGATGGTGATCAAGACCTGTGTCCACTTGCGAGTTACTCTCAAAAATTTCGAATGTCGAGAGCAAAAGTCGACTCTCCGCGAGTTACTCTCGGGACTGTGTACTCTCCTACTCTCAAATGGACACCCACTTTAGGAAAATTCAGTGTTGTTATTTTAAATATTTTAAATAATGAAAAATCAATACTACAGCCAAATAAAATATTTAGAAATATAAGTCAAGACCAAGATATACAGAAAACAAGGTAGTATATTGCGCATGTCGTTATCCTATCTCCCTCTTTTGTGTGACGTCACTCGAATTCTATTTCTTGAAGTGAGTGTAGACTTTAATATAAAAGTAAATAAATGTTTGTGACAAAAGATGCAGATTGCAATAAGTTTTCATCTCTCAACGAATAACTGCGACACCTTTAACTTACCCATTTATGTATTTCTGCGTAAATTATCATATTTAATAAAAAAAAGTATAACACGTTAGGTATCTTTAAGAACAGATTTTATTTAATTTTCTTTTAAGTTGATCTTTTTTCTTCCAAACATTGTTTATTATGTTTTGATTTTGAATTCTGATTCTAAAATACATTCTACACCTAAAGAAAGTTCTTATCATTTCAGGATCCAAAGAGCAGTCGGCTGCCAAAGAAAACAAATTTTGTATGTAGCCTTCAGATGGTTCGAGAGCGTATTCTTCTTCCTGGATATTGTTAAATTTGTTGAAAATTAAATCTAACTTCTTCAATTCCATGATGAATAATTCGTTTGGCTTCTGAAGACCCCCTTCATTGATGACATTTGTCCATGTTTATCCTGTGGTATCTTCCTTATCAGCAAGAATCTCTATGTTTGGTATTTTCGATTTAAAACGCTTTTTCAACAGCAGGACTTTTCAGCAAAGCTTCTACCTCTAAACGTCGCTGTCGTTTTTCTAATCGATCACTTCGCTTGTTGTTTTGGTCGATATTCTCCTTGTTTGAAAAACTGGCGAATGGAAGATTTTCTGTAGGAATGGCATCGGATTTCAGTTTTTTGCAACTTTTTGGTGAATATTCCAAAAGATCATGTTGCAAGTTGCGAATATATTTGTCCCGAGTGAAATGCTTTGAGCAAATGTAGGCCGTTTGCACATTAATTTTATCTTTTCTGCCACATTTATTCTGCCAAACTTTTGCCAATTCCAAATCTTTCGGAAAACGAAATAGTTTCACAGGCACATTATTTAATTTATTTTTATATTGTTTACTTTTTTTATTATTATTGGTATCACAACCGAAAACTGAACAAACCGCCATAGTTTTTATTTCACAAATTTTTTCTTTTTCAAAACACAACACACGCGATATTATTCATAAGCGAAATGAAAGAAAGGAAGCGCAGCTGTCAAACGACAATAATTCAGATGACGTACATGCGCAGAACATACACAAAACAATGTGCGGGAATATATTACCTTTCTATTCTGTATATCTTGAGTCAAGACTGAAGCAAACAATAAAAAATTTGTTTTAAAATTATAATTCACTGTGTTAATGGATTAAAAAAGTCTTGTAAATTCAGCTTTTGTAAATTTTGTCTATTTATTTTTAGTTTTAATAAAATAGTTCACGATTCGGTTTTCTCATCCATCATTTAAATTTGGTCTTATTTCGTTTGGCGTTATTTCATGTCACGTCAATAGTGAAATTCAACCACAAAACACACATTCACTCGATTCAATATTGAACAAATTCATCCTTCAGGCATTTTAATAATAATCCACTGCTTGGAACATTTCCCTGCCAGGTCATTTACCCTCACTTTTAATTAAAATAAAAAATATTTATCTCAAATGACTTTGAGTTTTCAAAAGAAAATTTTACTGATTCTATGTTAATGGGTGATGGAGGCTGGCATGATTACTTTTTGGTAGCATATCAAATGTTCTTCAAGCCTTTTATAGTCGTTTACACAATATATTTTTATTTATTTTATAACAAAAAAAAAAATTTTAATCTTCTATAAATTTGTCGGTATTAAGTTACAAAATTCAATTTTCTACTATGACAGAGTATACCGCAGGCAAATGCGATTGTATTTATTTGAAACTCATCTGCAGGCAGCCTCTCTGGTTTTTGACTTTCCAAATACGAACATCCGCAGGGTATGTACATAATTATGGAAACATTTTCCGTAGTAAAATCATCAAAGCCAATAGTATGTTTGTATAAACCTCTTACCACTTACCATCAAACTGCAAGGTTAACAAGACCAAAATATTTAAAAACCTATTTACATATAAACATTGAATATACTACCAACCCTTACTGAAAAAACAACGAAACTTCTATCCCCCCCTTCTCCCAGACAGTGGTGTTTATTTTATTATATTTAATTTTTTGAGGTAACATTCCCACATTAATCTTTATTTAAATTTACCCATCCAAACTTGGAAACGAAAGTTTTATCCGTTCCACTGAGTGCTATTTCAACCCTAAATGGGAGTTAAAGTAAAAACAAAAAGTAATTCCCCATTTGCAAGTTCGATTCCTCCCAGTAAACATAACAGGATAATCCACATTGAATTTTTAGTTTCATGCAATGAGTTACAAAAATATTTTGTTAATTCATAATTGGGATTTAAAAATATGTATGAAATGTAATTTATGCTTTTTTTTTTAATTTAATTTGTAGAAGGTCTTTAAAAACATATTCCTTAACTTTAATTTGTGCTTTTCATACCACTTGTGGGAATAATCCCTTTTTTTATAAATCTTGTTTTGCAGCGAATGTTGTTGGGGAATAAGGTGACCAGATGTGAGTTATATTTCAATATGTTTAAATCAACACGTTTGTGTGTAGTTCTTTTTTGTTTCTTCTCTTCTGACGATGGTATAGTGATCTCGATCGAGACAACAATTTTCCCACTTAACCGCTTCATCTATTATAAGAATCTGTGGGTTTATTTCCAAATGTGCGGCGGATCGCTTTGAAAGCAATAACTCAATTTCAACCGTGTCGAACACGGTTGAAATTGAGTTATTGCTTTTGGGGTATTTTGAAATACGAATACGGTTGAAAATTATACTTCCATTTTCCATTTAAATTGCGACTAGTTCCAAGTAATTTCCATTCTGACTTTCATTTTTTCCATTCTGACTTCCAATTTTCCATTATTTTTCCAAAAGTTTGACTCTTTTTTCCCGTCAGCTTCACAACAATTTAGTGTTAGTTACTTTTTGGTCGTAGTGTAGGAGAGTTGCCGACTACGGCCAACAAATAAATAATGTTATTTACGTAGTTGTAATTGCGACAATGATTATTAAAAACATATTAAATAAATACGTAACCCCTGCTTGTGGTGTATGTTGGGTAGACCTAAAAAACATTAGGCTTCCACCTCTTTCTTCGCGATTAAAATAGAACGTCGTAGAATATTCCTTTTGCAGCGGATTCTCAGATTTTTCTTTTGTACGTGAATTGGTTAACAAACAACATTTGTTCAAGATAGTACCTTAACCTTTGACTTAAATGCTTCTTCTGCTCTCTTTACTTTGAATATTCAATTAAACTCTGTCACTCCTGCTGTCATGTGAAGCATTTTCATCTGAGTCGTCGCCGCGGCACTGACTTCATCAAATTTGTTGTCTTCGTAGTTAGTTGCAATATACTGTCGCCACTTTTAATGCATTTTTTCGTCATTTATAAAAAGTTCGCCTTTGAGTATTGTGAATGAATTTTCGTGAACAAATCTTCGAGCATTTCTCCTTCTTTGCGCTGCAATTTTACAAATAGTTGCATCTTTGTTTTCAGTTCCTGAAGAGCCTAGTTTGCATCTGCCAAATAATTCTCCGTAGACCGAACAGTCTTTGCAGAAATGTTCATTCAAATCTTCACCCAAAAACTAAAGTTCTTCCTTTGAGATGCAGTTGAGAAAGTTGTGCAAATCTAGCCAAAACTTTATCTTTTTCCTTCTTGCTAATACTCAAATTGAGGAGTTAACCACTGACAATATTCCACATACTTCATTGCATTACTAGTTTCAAAGAAATTAAACGGTCACCAAACTTTCAAATATTCAAGACGCTACCAAGAAGATCTTTTTTAAGGAAGATGCCAATTCCTTTCTTGCCTTATCCGTAATAGAACAACTTGTTAATTTTCGTCTTTAAATTCAGAAAACGGGTCCTGTTTCCAATCATTTTGTTTCTTGCCCGCACAAGATGTTCGCTTCATCATCTCTTCCAGCTTGTAGCTTCGATGATTAACACATCAAGCGTTCAAAATCGCCACTATGAGATTTTGACTAATCTGTTGCATTACTTTGCTAGCCCCTTGACGGATTTTGGGCTCTGATACAATAATATTTGCTCGATCCAAAATCAGTACTAATACTTCCATAATGCTACCAAGCCGATGATCTCCAGATGTGCAACTCTAGGACTCATGCATGCACCCTGTTGGTAAAGCTTCAAGGTGTTATAGTGTCGCTACTCGCTAGGCATTCTTTGGGACTCATTTGCAGGGATATTCTGACCTGTTCTCGCGCCAGGATGATCTAAATAGGTATATTCGATACCAGTAGCCCAGTACAGCGATATAAGTGCTGCAGTTAACCTCTTTTGTTTCGACATTCGTCCTTATTAGTTTAGCAGTCAAGTCCGGATGGACGAGAGATCAATATGCGATGATAAGCTTTTCATAAATTGTTTGTTCTTGAAGCCGTTTTTATGTTAATTTAGACAAACAAGATAATAGAAAAACGACCAGTACCCTTCTCCCCTTATCCCTTCGAAATGGTTTCGAACTAAATAAACTTAGACTTAGAAACATTGGCTTGATTTCATGACATTAAATACTTCACTTGTCATCAGTTATTGATTTAATCGTGCAAAAAGATGCTCAGCAGCCTTTCTTCTTGCAGTTTCAAAATCGAATTGAATTGTTTTCGAATTTGGATTTATTAAATTCTGTTTTATCTAGCGATAGCATAAACATAATTTTTGTATAATTGTAAATGAAAAAAAAAAAACTAAAACGGTCACACTACTTATGGGTATGTAGTAGGTACACCTTAAATTTGCACTAAAAATTAGAGATGATGATGGCTTGAAAAACATTCAAGGAATAGCTGAGCTGGGTTGGTTTTGTTGTCGATGAAGAGTTGGTTGTTTCCACTGGGAGCAGTTAATTTCAACTTTATGCAACCGAATTCTGTTTGGGGAATCGCTATAGAGTTCGAGCTGTTAAGGTACTTTTGGTATAAAACAGAGTGATCCAACATTATTATCTTTTCCGGAAAAAATATATGTTCCATACCATTGTGGAGGTAGGTAAATTTACAAACTTTAAACGTAAACATATACTGGTATAGATATATTGTGAGTTTCCAAAAATCAATGGAAAAGTCTTCTTTCTGCATCAGTAGTTGCAAACATACTTCTTTTCCATTTAGGTACCAAACAAAAAACAAGAAATACTGACTAAATGGAGCTTTCCTCAACCGAATCAACTGACGACGTCAAATAAATAGAAATACATCCATCTATTCATTCATCCAAAAAACCAACGATCCGCAACAGTGTGCGAAAAAATAACGACGAAAACAACCGACCCACCGCAAATTCTCTACAACTGTCCAGTTTAGTTGTTCGTCTATTTGTCTGACGAAAATGTTAAGGTTGCTTGGTATAACCCGTCTATACCTCACCCATCGTTTCGTTGTCGTTGTGGGCGCCTTCCGATTTCCATGGATCGTCTCGTCTTGTCGTTTGTGCACAACCGTGATTCCTCCATTTGTTTGGTGGTTTTGATATAACTCTATATATTTTTTTTTTGTTTTCACTTTTTTTCACACTTGCATATTTAATACTTCTGTGGGGTGGATACGTAGCTATATAGATTAATGTGAATATAACTCTCAATAGGAAAATGTTCAAACCTCAGTTTTCTGTTGATGATTATCATTCTTTGACCATTGAAACGCATCATTAAATGAAAGCTACAGTGACTCAGAAAATGTTTGATATAAAAAGTACTCTAAATTTAATAAATTTTGACCGGGACTTAAGTTTTTAGGGAGGGCAGGGATTAAAATAATTTTGTTTGCAAATTTCTTGGAATCTGTAAATTTTTGGAAAAAAATGTTGAGAAACAAATTGTAGGTTTTATTAATATTTACAAAAAAATCGTAACAATTTTCATCGTACAATCAATCAATTTCTGTTTTTTCACAACACAGCACTTTTTTTTTGTATTTGACTCGCTTTTTGCTTTTTTTCTTGTGATTTTCTCATTAGGCCTAAGTCTTAACCCTAACCCACTTAAACAAGAATATAATACACGACTGGGACGCACGGACTTAATTTTGTTGCAAAATATGGGACTACAACCATTTTGATTTATTAAATTATGTATCATCGAATTTTAACTTGTTTATATTGTTTACTTTTAACTTAAATGCTTTACCATATTGAAATAAAATCGGTTCAGCCGTTATCAATTTAAGCCTAGTACGCAACTGAAGTGAAACGAAATTTTCCGTCGCCTCCAAAAAGACAGACGAAATGAAAACAAAACGGTACCGGACAGTTTTTTTGTAGAAAAAATATTTTTCAAACATCCACAAATAAACAAATAAAATGAATAGAAATCCCATTTTATACTAATTATAACCATGAAAAAACACGAACAAAATTAAATTGGGCTTGAAAAGAGAGTGGATAATAGTGTAGACTTGAACCGGTTATTTATCGTTACACCATAATTCCATCGAATTATGAAGCTGCGTACCACAAAACGGAAAGAAGAAAGGAAAATTTCATTTACGATTTCGCTGTGCCCTTATTTTCGTCGGAAATCCCTCGGGAAATCCTAACGTTTGGATAGGGTAAGCCGGAGAGGAAAGGAGCTCAGAAAGTCTCCCTTTTTGAGACTAGCGCCTAGGGCCTACATCACGGAAAGGGTGCGTCGTCTTAAGCCTAGTACGATGTTCAAGTGAAACAAACGGTACCAGACAAATTTTTATGTAGAGTTTCGCCATTTGTAAAAATATATTTTCAAAACACAAAAAAAAAAACAAATAAAAATAACAAGAATTTTATAATAATAATAACCACAAAAAAAAAAAAAACAAAAAAACGCGAACAAAATAGAAACCTCAAAATTTCGCGAGCAATTAATGTCCCTGTCAATGAAATTGTCTGCGAAAACCGAGTATTGGAGACTTGAACCAGTTATCTACCGTTTAACCGTGGAGCATCACAAAACGAAAAGAAGGACGGAAAATTTCGTTTATGATTTCACTGTGTCATTTTTTATGGGATTTTTCGTTTCACTTCTAGCCTAGTATGCAGCTGAAGTGAAAAGAAAAATCCCATAGAAAAATGACACAGTGAAATCATAAACGAAATTTTCCGCCCTTCATTTCGTTTTGTGGTACGCAGCTCCACTGTGACACGGTAAATAACAGGTTCAAGTCTCCACTACTCTCTACAATCTTTTCGCACACTATAGTTTTTGTTTTCTAGCTCTTAAAATAATCCTCTTGGAAATTCACAGAAAACATTTGAATTTACTGTAGAGTGTTGAATTACTTGTTGGTGTGCTATCCCTTATGCTGATTACCGCAATTAACGAAACATTGCGACCATAACTGTTGGTATGGTCACCCGAGCAATAGTACCAAACTTTGATCGTGCTTTTGTACGCCGCCGTAGATGATAATTGAATCCAGATTCGTCAATAAATATAATTTTATGTCGTTCTTCTGGAGCCTTGCGTTCCTCAATTGTTCTTTCAGAATTGCGACGATCTACTTGTAACGACGCACATTTTAAAGTGATCCGTAATTTTTTTGAGTCCATTTCTAATGAAGCTAATGCTCAACTTTATATTTTTGGACTCTTCAATTGAACGTATAATGTTTTTTTAAAGTTATACCTGGATTTTGCGAAACAATTTCTTCTATTTTGTTTAAAATTTCTGGTGTTAATTTAAGAAATCGACTACCACCTCGCTTTTTCTCTACCAGACCACAATCGTTGTTGTACCGTTCCATAATTGAACTAGCCGTATATTTTTTGATGCCTGCGATGCCTGCTGCTTCTGTAATGGTTTTACCACCATTGTAGCACTTTATGAGGACTTTTTTTTTATCAGAACTTAAACGGTTGTATGTTTGAGAACGATTTTGTGTAACAATAGCATTACTTGAAGTTGTGGCTGATTATTCTGTACTTATTTGCATTCGTTGAACTTGACGCTAAAGATGATGTATCCATTGCGTGTTCCTAAAAAATGTATTCTTAAGTTTATTATCAGTTTGGAAGCAATCGATAAAAAAAAGATTCAGTTATAAACTCGGCTGACAAAAAAAAAAAAGATGTTACATTTAATGATGCAAAACAAAAGTCAAAAATTAACCACTAACTGGCTAAAATTTAAGCGAGCTCATGAGCAGGTTAATTTTTGATGTCTGTATTCCCCTCAGTAACGTCAAAATTAATTCATCGAATCAAATATAACGCACTTTTAACGCAATTGGAACACGGCTTAAGAGTGCATAATGGCCATACCCACTACCAAATTGTTGACAGACTTCCAGATTATTGAAAGATGATTATAAGCATAATTATTTTCGTTTTCAAAAGTGATTAAAACACATCCCTACGTTGCAAATCATTACTGTTACTGTTCAATAAGGTTTTAAATGCAAAATGTAATTTTATTTGAAAGGTTATTTTTGTTGATATGAGAAGGGTTTACTTTTTACTCAAATATTATCAGAACATGTGATACATTAGACGTTAAAACATGAATTATTTTAATTGAAAAAAGGGTTAATTTAAATGCAAAATTACACAATTTTCGAACAATATTCTTTTAGCCCTCGAACTTTAAATCACTATTGATCTGAGCTTGGTATTTCAAATTGACGAATCATAACGAAACCACACGCGAAGATAATAATGTAACATACTTACTATCTATTCTGTCAACAAAGAAAGATCTATTAAAATAAAAAAACATTTGTCTGACTCACTGTTTGTTTTGTTAATCTTCTTTTCAATAACTTGTGATTTTGTATCAAATACGATACATTAGACGCTGAAAACCAGTACAAATTTAATGATGTGTATCAAATTTGATACATTGTACAGTGGATGACTGAAATATATCTACACTGTTAACAACCAAAAAATGTACATTAAAAAAAATATTTGTCTGACTCACTGTATGTTTTTAAACACTCGACAGTCAAATCAACAAAACTCTTTAATGAAGCAAATTTGCTTCAATTCAATTCAAAATGAAATACTATTACCTAATTTAACACATTTTCTCTTGTGTATATCTTATGTGGAACGTAACTTAACTAACCTTAAGTTTCCCGCCTTAATAATCCCCTTCCTTAACCATGAATGGATTGTGGAGCACTTGCACTACGCAACATCAAACTGCACACACAAATCTCTCGCTATTCGGTCGGTGGGGATGCTGTGTATGAGATGGTTTGATGCTAACAGCAGGTTGTTGTGTATCAAATCAACAAACTTCCATGCAAAGCTAGATTTTTGCAAAACCATCGTCATTGTCGTCGTCGCCTGTCGGCCTGAAAGCATTGTGGGGGATGTGTAGAAAATTCAGTATCAACGTGTATCTGAACGCGGGTGGTTTGCTCAATGCTCTTTGTTATAATTGAAACAAAATAAAAAAAAAAGCTTCTTGCAAAACGGTAATAGCTATTTAGTTTTAATTTTATAGGAAAAAGAAAATATAAAAATTGTATCACGTCACGAGTGATAACACGAAGTGAGGTGCGATTAGTGAATAATAAGTCCAAGTGACTCACGAGGTTTTTGTGATCTAAAAAGTGAATACAAGAAAATCCTTTGATCTCTGAAATTAATCCAATGGAGTACTTCATCAGGAGATAATCCCGTTATTAAGGTAGAGTGAATATTTATACTATTTGTTTAACAGCCCATTTTTTCTAATTGTCAAAAAAAAAAAAAGATTAAGTTGTAAACAACATGATTTGTATGTGACAGTTGTTGACAAACTGACAACTACTGGCAATGCCAATATCACCGTTGTTGTTAAGTTTATTCATGAAACCATGAAATACGTTACCTTGGCTCTGATGGGACTGGGGGAGGGTGAGTATTGTTTTACATTATTATAATAGACAAACTCCTCCTTGTCCCCGTGTGGTCGTGTGTCGCGCCACAATTGCGGAAAGTATCTCTATTAGAGTTTTCCGCTTTGAATTTCAATCAATATTTAACGAACTTTGATTGGAAAATGCAATGACGTGAGATAAAAAAACAAAAACGAAAATTTATTCAAAATGTATATTCCTATGGGAATCGTTATAAAAATAACGGTTGGATTGGGTGTTTATTTATTGATGTCGAGTAAATCTCTCGTAATTGGGGATTTTTTCCGTTTGTTTGTTTGTTTGTATTTTTATATGATTTATTCGTGATTAACATATATTATTTTTTTTTGTGAGTGTGGGAATCCTGCTGAATCCTGGGAATTTTCATGGAGGAGATGTTGTTGTGAAAGTCATTAAATTTAAATGTGTTGCTGTAGATATAGGAATGCAGCTCGAGAGTTTTTCGGTTGGTGATTTATGATCAATATGACGAAGTAATTAAAATAAAATGAAGGAGCATTTAATTAAGTCCATCACGGGCGGATGTTGGTGTTGAGAGTCAGTTTTTTTTTTGCAAGTGTTGATAGAGACGCTCTGGAGGGTTTTGGTTGGTTTTTAATTTTTGATTAAAATTTTCAATCTTGTTTAATTTTATATTTTTTATTTAACTTATGAGACTTGATATGTGGAGTTATTAAAAAACGCAGGTTTATCAGTGAACATATGTGAAGTTAATAAATTATTCAACTGGATGCTCGTCTAGAAATTTCAGTAGATGCAAGGGAAAAAAAAAATAGTTCCATACGTTAAAAAACATTAGTGCTAAATATTGTGCTACTAAAAAAATAGTAGGAGCTGTACACTTTTATTTTTGTCTGCAATATGGTTATATGTATATCCGATATGTTTACCATTTTGTAAATAATTTCCTCTTAACAAAGGGTGTCTTAGTAAGAATATACAATTTTATAAAAACACGTATTTTTTAAGTGAGGTGTTATATTTGTAAAGCAGACATATGTTACCAATATGTATGTAATAAAATATCCGATCCCCGCTTTTATGATGACGGGACATTCCTCTCTTCCAAATTTTCGATAACTTTGTAATAAAGATCTCACTGAATATTCTTAGGGTCTCGGTCTTGAGCTCAGATTTTTTTTTGTTTTTTTAGAATAAGCCCGAGATTTCAAAAAATCTCAAAAAATATGTTTTTCAGCCGGCGGCGTTTAATAACATCATCTGAATAGCCAGTTGAAATTCGAATTTCTTATTATACATACATGATTTGGTCTAGAAATCGTTTCTGCAATAAATCGATGGTTTCATGTGCAGTCCACATATTTCGATTCTTGCTGTCTAGTTTAGAGTACAAGAGCTGCATAATCCTGTTCCGTTCACAATCAGATTGGTTTCATTCTTACTTTCCTCGTTTTTGTAATAGCTTTTCACCATGATAACGCATTCTACTCTTGAGTATTGCTCAAATTAAAATAATCGGGAGCGAGAATTTCTTAGGGGGAAGCTGATGAACTCTTATAAGACACAAAAAAAAAAACCGTATATGAATTCTTGTAATAGAGTTTCGCATAATTCCAAGCCTTTTCTGTCTACAGTTATAGGTCATTACGCCCCCATCGATCCTAATGTCTTGGGCCTATTACACAAAACATAAAGTACTTGTTTAACAAGTGAAATCACATTTGAAATCACTTTTTAAACAAGTACTTTATATATTGTGTTATAGGCCCCTGGAAAGGTATGTACTTCTATAACCTATCAGAAATAACTGTATAGAAATCAGAAATGAGCTAAACGGAAATCAATCAGGTTTCAAAAGAAAAAGTTAAAAATTGTTTTTATAGCTTGTGATTTTGACGACGTGTTTTTACGCTAAAAACCAAGTACAAATTGAATGCTGTCAATCAAATGTGATACATTGGAAAATTAAGTTGTTAATGTATTTTGAAAACTTTTTAAATAATCAGATGTATAAACAAAATTTTTCGAAAAAGCGTCAAGTAATGAAATGTATCTTACAAAATAAATAAATTTAGTTGCACTGACAGTTTCGAAGAACCACGGCCTATAGTGACTTACAACTCTCAACCAATCTTTTTGTGTGTGTTGTTAGTTCTACGGGATTGGAGAGGACCTACAATTTTACGTCGAATCCGAACGACTAAGGTAAGAAGCACTTTTCATGACAATGATACTCTTGGAGGATTTGTCACTCCCTCGCAAGAGGCAGTGCCCCTGAAAAAAACATTAGATTTTATCTAAGTTGGAAGCTGGGCTTGAACCAGTGGTCCGACACACTAACCACTACGCCACGGGGCACTACATCTTACAAGATAAATTTATTCATAAATTTATTCACTACATTTTCGACAACTGAAAACAAAAATTATTGAATGGGTTCAAATCTAAAATCTACAAAGCAAAAATGTTCCGGTGCCACAGTATTCCGTTTTGTCACTGACTTTGTTTCTTATTTGTAAAGGGTGTTTTTTTTTCGAGGTATAAAACTACGGAGACCGATTTAACAGCTGTCAAGTGATTTATTCTCACTTTGGTTTGGCAATTCATCATGAATATACTCACGCCTCCGAACCAGCAATTTTAAGATCTATACCTTTAAAAAAACACCCTTTATAAGTGATTTATTCTGCCATACAAGATGGAATTAAATAAAATTAAAATTTTTGACATTATGCTAAAATATCTCCCGCAGAATATTATTTGTAGTTGTAAAAATTGGTTGCATTTTTATATTATAATGCATAGCTATTCTGTTAGCTTTATTCTGTTTGTTGTTTGTTTTATTTTTTCATTGAAAATGACATGTTTCGATAAACATGCCAGCATTTTGCCATTTCCAATCAAAGTTTGTCTTTTACTGAAAAACTGCTTCCTGAGTTAACTCGAGATTAATATGTTCTCGGGATTAACTAGCTATGAGTTTAATGCTGAAACATTGGGCCTATGAGCCCACAGCAATTTTTGGGTGTGATTAGTAACCCAATAAAGTTTATATTCGAAAGCACTATAATTGGCATTTTCAAAATGCCAACTCCCTTGCAGTCAAAAGTGGAGGGCCACTTGGCGGAAACACTGGATTTTTTTTTTTTGATAGACAAAAGAATTTTGCTAAAGACTTAAAATTCATTTAAAAAATTAAGAGCTACATATATACACTGATAGGAAATATATTTATGGTGTTGCAAGGCGTTTTTCAGTGGACTTTCTGCTTGCGCATTAGAGAAATGTCAAAAAGCACACCGAACCATATTTGTTATCAGGGACGTTCCTTATAATTTCTAAATTAATTTTAAGGGCTGTATGATATTAATTTACCTCTCGAAAAAAATGCATTGTTGCGTTTTCAGAAATGCTCCCGCTTTAGACTACAAGACGCCGATTTTTAAAAATGGCAACTATAGTGCTAACGGAAGTGCAACTTTACTGGTTTATTAATCATACCCAAAATTTTTTATATAAAAATTGTCAATGTGTCGCCAAATATATAGGGGAATTTGTAAAAAAAAATCAAATTTAACTTATGTTGTTTTACAAATCACCGATTTTTATACATTTGCTTGCATCTCAGATTAACATCCCCGTTTCTTGGAAATTTTGAAAGGGATTGGGATTGCGCGTGATTTCGGTCGAATCCATCGCATTTTGGCAATGGTTTGTTCCAATGAAGCTTTCGTACGGGTTTTCCTGATTTTACTAATTTTATCATGACTACTTCAACAAAGAACTGAGAGAACTTTTTTCTATGATTTTCACTTTCTTCTTTCGATACTGATGTCTAGTGAATAAATTTCTTCTATTGGCATCTCTCGGTTTTCGTGAGGTCCAACATTTTTACTTTCTTTATGGATTCGATTTCGATTTTATATTATGATGATGTTTCTGCATCGCAAATAATAACTGATTTGGGTCCGTCGATTTACGTTCAAGTAGATAGTCAAACAGACTGTTATAAATAGCAAAGGACTTAAGACACTTCCTTGGGGTACATCGTTTTTGAATGGAAATTCTTTGATGAATCGTGCGGGGTTTCGATTTACTCGGACCTCTCATATATCAGATGTCGTGGTTGTTTATCAAAGTTTTTTTTTTCAAAATCAAATAAGTTTTTTCCATTCTACTTTTAACTTTTTGTATATGAGAAACGCATACGGGAATGACATCTTTCTCGGTTTGTTCAGTTTGTTTAATTAATTATTAAAATACATTGCTAACAGAAAAGAACAGCAATATCTCATTTATTCGACTGATTGCCCTTACGTTCTTCCCTTTTCGCAAGATCAGCTTAAAAAATATTTTGAAAAATGAAAGCTTCTTGTTCTTAATGAACAGCAGTACGATTTTTGAGGCTAATGGTTGACTGGTGAATTGGTGGCTTACATTTCCCAAAAGTGGAAGTAATCTTTACAGAATTGGAGGAATAAAGATAACTGTGACTGATTCAAAAGCATTTCAGAGTTTTGCATTCCCATTAAGAAATTATAAGTTAGATGCAAATAATATTTTAGGCACGAGTACGATAACTTTGGCGCCAAGAATTGATAACGGTTTTTTGTAGAACAGTTCAATACAAGCATTTTTTACTATAGGTGGGGGGGGTCTATCTCCCTCCGTTTGGGCGGGAGGGGCAATTTTATAAAAACAGTGCTAAAAATTTAAAACAAATATTAAAAAATAACGGTAATACTTACAACTAAGTTTTATATCTTTTTTTAAAGTCAATACTTTTTTCTATTAGATGTTTTTTAAATCAAGTGAAACCTATGCATAGTCTTTGAAAAAACGGACTTTAAACTCAAAAATTGCGAAAAAAAAGGTAAAAAAAAACTTTGAAGTGTGATTTTTCAAAACTGTAAAACAAAATACTACTTTTTTTTTATAAAATTCGTTGCTCATATTAATTTTAAATCATAAACTGAAAAAAAAAAATGATTTTATGTTTTCTGGTTTTTGAGAAAATGGAAAATTACTAAAGCGTATAAACAGTGAGGTATGTAACAGTGAGGTATGCAACCCCCCTGCTTGGACACACTATAGGATTTGGGGTGGGTGCGAGGTGGGGTGGGTGCGAGGTTGGGTGTATGCAAAGTTTCTGTTGCATTTAAAGATGCTCAAGCATCATTACAAAAACGAACCTACGTACAACATTCACCGTATACCAAAAAAAAAAAGAAAACTCTTATAAGAAAGTAGTTTTAGTAATTTTCCACTTTCTCAAAAACCAGAAAACGTAAAATCATTTTGTTTTCAGTTTATGATTTAAAATTAATATGAGCAACGAATTTTATAAAAAAAAGTAGTATTTTATTTTACAGTTTTGAAAAATCACACTTCAAAGTTTTTTTTTACCTTTTTTTTTTGCAATTTTTGAGTTTAAAGTCCGTTTTTTCAAAGACTATGCATAGGTTTCACTTGATTTAAAAAACATCTAATAGAAAAAAGTATTGGCTTTAAAAAAGGATATAAAACTTAGTTGTTAGTATTACCGTTATTTTTTAATATTTGTTTTAAATTTTTAGCACTGTTTTTATAAAATTGCCCCTCCCGCCCAAACGGAGGGAGATAGACCCCCCCCACCCATAGTAAAAAATGCTTGTATTGAAATGTTCTACAAAAAACCGTTATCAATTATTGGCGCCAAAGTTATCGTACTCTCCCCATATTTTATGATTAAAGGTCTTAAATTTCCATAAATAGTTGGAGTAGAAGGATCTGCCTGACAAATTGTATACAGGTCCCCGATTCCAGATTTTAATGGCGGATTTAAATATTTCTATATGCTATATTCTTAATAAAAAAATTCAAATTCACCATTCATCACCAAAGCCGAGGCGGATAGCTTTCTGGGATCGGCTAACAGCTTTCGTATACCACTTCTCCCAGCTTGTTCCGCATTCCCCTCAAGTTTCCAATAAGGAAACTTATCAACTTTAACTTCATTTCACACATTTTCTTAAAACAGTTTAGTTGAACAATTTCATTGACCTGCAAAAAAAAGGATTCTTAATGAGACAGCAAATAAAATCGATAGACTCAATGTATTCAAAGTTATTTTGATTTTTTGTAATCGCCTTCAGAAATAGTGATTCAACAAAGCACTTGTAATTCCAAACAAGTGAATTCATTTCAACACCTAACCATGATCCTGGTTCATGAAAGGATTTCCCAACAAAAACAACGATAAATCCACCAACCAACAACCATCTTTATCTATCCAAAGCTTTATATTGATGAAGATAAACACTGACGTTGCTATTCAGTTCATCTTTTTTTTTTTTTTTTTCAACTCACTCACTTCATCAATAATAAAAAAAAATTGTTTGTAAGAAATAATAGTATTCTAAAAAACACCACAAAATGAATGCAAAGGACGATGTGTGCGGTATCCCTTTTTATAGCGGTGTACTAGCAATCCACTTAAGTACCTTCTTCCGTTTACACGAATTTTCCATAACATGACACCCGTGTCGTCGCTCATTGCGGAAAGGAACGACAGTATCTCTTTACTCTACTGCTCCACTGTTTCCTTCTCGGGCAGTACTTTTATTTGAACTGCATTGTCTTTGTCTTGGAGAAGGATGTGCATTAATGGAGTCCTTATCACCATCACATGTACTTTCGTACAGCCTTGCCATATTGATACAGTTTTTCTATTTTTTTCTAGTTCCTGTTGAACAATTCTATAACAATTTTTCATCTCTCTTTATTTTGGCGTTTTTGGTAGGTTTCTGTATTCTCCTTTGAACCGAAGAGAAGAAAATCTTGTACTTGTTGACAGGTCAAGTTTCCCTTTCTGTTTTGCTGCATGATCATGCAGTCATTTGTCATCGAACCAGGCGTTTCTTTTGGCTGAAGGGATAAAACCAAGCACTAGCATATCGGTTAGTGCGGCTTTTATGGCTTTTTGGCATGCATATTTTTGTGAGCCATCTCTAAACGAAAAAATAAATAAAAATGTCATGATCTGAAAGCTCTGAGCGAAAATAGAAACACAATTTTTTTTTTCACAACTCAGAGGCCCATCTAAAATAAAGTCCCTTATCAAGTCATATGGTGTGAAGGAGCCCACTATACGAACATATGAGAATATAGCCGCCTGTTAAATCGCCCATAAGGATGTTTAGTATTGTTTACAATGAAGAAGAAATACTCGAATGGGTGTTGTGAACACGTATGTAGAACACGTATGTATGAATACTGTTCATGCATGCGGCACCAATATGTTTGCATACATTGAAAACTCGCATACTAAATGTCATTTTGTCAGGGCCAGAGCACCAGGAGTAGGAAAATAATTAAATTAAATAAATTTTATATTTAATCAACGGTACATTTCACGGGGAGAGTAAGATAACTTGGGCGCCGAAAATTAAAAACGGATTTTTGTAGAAGGGTCATATTTAAGCATTTTTTTTTACTATGCGAGAGGGGTCAATCTCGCCCCTTTTAGGAGGTAGGGGCGATTTTCGATATAAACGACTTAAATGGAAGAAATATTAAAAAGCAACGACAATACTTAAAATGCAAAACAATAAAGGTTTAAAAAACCATCTTTAATTCTACATTTAAATTAAATTATTTGTGTCAATAGATTTCAAAAAAATTGCATTTAAATTCAAAATTTTGATAAAGAAATGATTGGATCAATTTAGCTCAAAATTGTGAAATGGAAAACTTAATTTTCTTTTTGTGGTCAATTTTTGAATCTAAAAGAAACTTTGCATATACCCAAACTCGCACTCACCTATCACGCCGCAAGGCTGGGTTTTAGGTAAGTATGATAATTTAGAGTCAATTTATGTAAGAATTAATCGGTATTTTCCTATTTTTACTTTCAAAATAAGACCACGTAAAATACTCAAGAAAAAAAAATTGAATTAAAATTGTAGTTTTGGTAATTTTCTCGAAAACTTGAAGACATAAAATCATTTTGCTTTCGGTTTCTCATTAAGAATTAATATAAGCAACGATTTCTAAGAAACAAAATATGTTGTAAAATCTCAAAGTTTTGAGTATTACACTTTAAACATTTTTTTTATGTTTTTTTTTTCCTAAACTTTGAGTTTGAAAGTAGTTTTTTCAAAAACTATGGATAGTGGACTATGATAAAACAGAGTATTGGCTTTCAAAAAAGATATAATACTTAATTTTAGGTATTAACGTTATTTTTTAATGATTTTTTTCCATTTTAGGTACTTTTTTCATTAAATTGCACCTCCTGCCCAAACGGGGAGAGATAGACCCCCCCCCATCTGTAGTAAAAAAAAATTTGCATTTCACCCCTCTACAAAATCCTTTATTAATTGCCTATTTCACATACCTGAAAAGCATTTTCAATTACGTAAAATTAAATTTTGCTTAGCAAAAATAATTGTTTTATATTATGCCGATAAAATATAATAATTTAGATTTAAAATTCAAAAATTGTAATTCTTGATTTTAATTTTTTTTGTAAAAAAATATTTTTTTTGTATGTTTTCTTAAATTGAAATGTATTTAAAAGGACGCAAAATCAAATTTAACATAGCAAACAAACTAATTTTGTTATTTGTCATGCCACTAAATCATAAAAAAATTATTTCAAAATTAAAAATATGCAATTTTGTTTTAATTTTTGTATATACCTACATATGTATATATTTTTTTGGAACACTTATATTATAACTAAATAAAAAAAGTAGGTATATTTATTTGTATGCACAGTTAAATTCTTGGTAAGTTGAGCTATTTCACAAACTTGTGCTGTGAGTACATTAAGAAAAATTATAATTTGATCAATACTTGAATATATTTGTTTAAATAATTTTTTTGATTTATTTATTAAACAGTATATTGCACAAACTTAAAAAAAGTGTACGTGACACAAGATTACATTTTGAAATAATTTTTTTTTGTATCAATTTAACCATGATATATTTAACCAAAATTAGAACGCAATTGACACACGCCTTGGTGATCGATACATTTTTTGTTATCTGGAAGTATCTTAAAGGCAAGATTTGCAGATCATATCATTATGCAAATCACTTGCTGTTGAATTATTAAAATATGTTATGTTTTTGACGTTTAAAGAATTAGTCAACTTTGTTGTTCCCCACTGGCCAATTCCTAAAATCTAACAAGCTGTTCATTTTAGTCCAAGTTTTTTTTCAATTACCGACCCTGGCGAGATTTCAGTCGGTTGTCGGTTAGATTCTAGCAGCATAAGTCGCGTGAAAAGTTTGACTCCTCGACTATTGAGATGTTTTAATAGTAGAACCTTTAAAACACTCTTCTCATTATATTTTTCTCATTTTTATTTTTATTTGAAAAATTCTCATCTGGCAATGCTGCTACCACCAAAACAAACCAAACCAACTCATGGTTATGTAGCCAATCATTTTAGTTTGCTCTTAGGACCTATAGTGGGTTATATATGTATGTAGGTATATAGTTTCCCGGTGCTGGTAACTGAGTACCATAATAGGTACTGCTGCAGGGAATCTCTATATTGCGATGAATAAGAAATGTGTAAAGAGTTCTATGTGGACAGAAGATGCATTCAATTGAATTCAATGGAACTGAATTTGCGACACCCCTCTCGACTTGAATCGTTTTACGTACCTATTCATGAGATCCTCATCATACTGCACACATATTTCGATGTATATGCACATTATAAACTCGTAGTTGTAGTTTTCAGCATATAAATATAGGGAAGAGACTTTTAATCTGATGTAGTGACGCGTGTGAAAAGTCCTGGGGGCACATCATATACACAGATTTATCACCAACAAACCCAGCGTCATCATCTCTCACCATCTGTGTTTGTTCATTATTCATTCTTTTCGATTAGTCCATTATCCGTTCTGTGAACCGTAATGGTTGGGCGTTGTTTATTGAACATTGTGAATCCCTTTTGGGAAAAAGCCAACTCTAACACCCATCCAGGATTCCATTTCAATTCATGAACGGACTTATAGCAAACAACCTAATAAACGACACGTTGTTGTTCGAGGTGAAAGAACTCGCGAAAGAAAGATAGGAATTAAAAGCTTTCACTATGAGGTTATATAGGGAAAGTGCTATTTAGTTGTTAAGGTTAAGGGAGGCATTCGCTTCTATACCTACTCAGTAACTTCTCATTATCATGACACCATGGGATCGTACCAGAAAAAAAAGATTTAAATCCCAGATGCAGATTGTGGAGATGAAGGAAGATTTAGTATCTTCTTGAAAGCGGCTACAAAAGCTGGTTCAATGTTGAAGAGCACGACTCTAGGGATAAGTGGGTTTAAGGAGTGTTAATGTTGCTAGAGAAAAAGGTTTATAGAAACTTTAAGAAACTCTATTTCAATAAAAAAAAAGCAACAAAGTTTTAGAAAACAGTTTTCAAATATTTATTCATAACAAATTCAAAAAGTAACATAATGTGGAACGTATGTATGTGGATCGTATTATAAAAAAATAATTAATATTTCAAACAAATTTAGAAAATTCTTATAGTTACACAAAGTGAACAGTTAAAATAATAGAAAAAGTGAAAAAATAACATTACCAATTATTATGTCGAAACAAAATTTATGGTATAATAGGTTTCTGTTCATTTGATTTGTCAATCTGCTGATTATTTTCATTTGAGACCAACGGTTGGGTAACAGTTTCATTGACACCATTGTTTGATTGAGATACATTTTGAATTACATCCGAGAACCTTGGAAACAATTCTGTAGGACTAACTGCTTCCGATTCAGTTTGGACTATGATGGTCTCATGAGGCATTACTCCACCAAGAAATGATTCCAATGGGAAAAATGGTATGAAATCTTCGAATATTGGTAAATCATCGTTTTTAACTTTGACTTCTGAGATGTCCCGTGGTACAACTTGAGAAATATTCAGTGAAGTCTCATTTGTTTTTTCTTCAGCAGATTCATTTACTCTTGGCAAGATACCAGCTGCAATTTCAAACAAAATTCCAATCTCTGATTCCATTTCTGAAAGAACTGATGTTGTTGCATTTTGGAATTTTTTAACATCTTTCTTTGCATTTGGTCTTCGAATCGAAAAGCAAGTGCAGTCTCCTTTGATTAATTGAAAAGTCTCATTTGACGATGGGTAAATTTCTGTCGATGTAGATTCATTTGTGTTGATGGTCGTCGAAGATTTGCTTGATTCTTGAGGTTTTTCAGCATGAAGTTCTTCACCAGACGGTATAATCTCTAAAACAGTAACTATTGCAGTTTCATTTTTAATAGCATTCGTGTTAGACTCTTCGTTTTCAGATTGGTGAAGTTCAGTGGCTTCAACATTTGGATGAACAAATTTTTCTAATTCATCAATTATAAACGAATTCGTTGGCAGTTGTTGCGTTGGAACTTCTAAATCTTTTAAAGTAGACATATCATTTTCAGATTCTGTAGTTGTTGTTGGAAGTTCTAGAAGATTGGTTTCATTTTGTAACGCCGTTTGGTTAATCTGCTGTATTTTTGAATCCTCAAGTAATCGTTTGTGAATTGTGTGGCCGTTTATTTGGCAAAAACAAACGCAAATCAGGGTGATAAAAACTGCAATATTTATTGATATCTGTGAAAAATTAATGCAAATTGATTTATTTTAAAAATAAAAGCAAATTTTATTAATAAACTTACCATTTTAAAAGAATTAGAAAATTTTCAAATAATATGTGTGCTCTCGAAGAAAAAATTCTTATAATTGTGATTTATAAATAAAAATTTTCTCAGAAATGAGAAATAAAAAATATGTTTACTTCAATGAAAACAAACAATTTTACAACAAGTACTTTGTAAAAGTTTACACCTGTCTTTTCTTAGCAGCTTATTTAGAAATGTGTGACCTTATTTTGTTGTGGTATGGTTTCTGCACCGAAAATCAACTAATTAGAAGGAGCGAGGAACAAGGTATAGACTCAGTGTCGCTCACCAAATGATGCTCTAGACTGCTGATGTTGTTTTCAAAATACCATTTCTGATCTGTACAGTAGGTACTATTAGTTAAATGGTAGTTTGAGTTTAGATTTGTAGGTCGGACTAGTCTGTGGTCTGTGATCGGAGACACTTGGCACACTATGTCTGCGCGTGCGTCTGAGTCTGAAACAAAGTCCAAGCGTACCTGGTAAGTAAGGAGATAGTTCAAATGGCAGTCTTTACATATGCGTCATTTTGATGCCGTTACTAGTTTGACGTACTTTTGTTTTAGTGATATATTGGTGATGCGGGTTGGATGTTTACAACTGCTTATTTTTTGGCAGATATCCGATGTCCCAAGAGTCCAATATTCCACCATAGAACGTAACGCTAGGTTTACTGTGGTGTGGCTAACCTGTTTAAACTCATAGCGTACCGGAGTTAATGGAAAATAATACTTATTTTTATTTTATTTTTTTTTTTAATTTATTTATTTATTTCAAGAGGAGCTTAATTTTAAGATACAATCTTTTAATAATTAAGTTTGATATGGAGTCAACAGAATATTGATTTAAATTTATATAAAAGCAAAGTACAATAATGCAAACAGTAGGTATCAAAGACTTTAATTAATACATACAAATTTTGAAAAACATATATAGGTCCATCAAAAAGCCTAACATATGTAGCAAAAAACGAGTAAATAGTTAAATTCTATTGAATTTTTATCTTAGAAAAAATAAAAAGAATTAGTTAAACCCTGAAAAATAAGCATGAAGGTCTTTTTTAAATTTATTAATGCTATCTGTTCTTCTTAACTGACGAGGTATAGAATTCCAAAGGCGAGCCGCATCAACCAAAAATTGCCTCTCGGAAGTAAGACATGTGTGTCTTGGAATAGCAATTTGATTTGTTCTGTTCCATGTTAAGAACTGGATTTTATTGTAGATATCTGCAGGTGTCCGCGTAAGAATGATTTTGAAAAAGGTTGTTAATGTTTTGTGCTTCAAAAAATTATCAAAACTAATGCCATACAAACTTTTGGAATGAGCCGAAATATGATCGCGTCTCTTAAGACCAAAAACGTACCGGGCAACATTGTTGAACACAACATTAAGTCTTCTTTGTGATACCGCATCTAACGAACAAAAAATTTCACTGCCGTATGTAAGAGATGGTATAATTAAAGTTTTTGCCAGCATTTTTCTGGTTTCGAAGGGAGTGAGATCTTTTGTTAGCGAAAGAGTTATGATGTTGATGAAAGTAGGTACGAATATTTTTTACTGGCTAAGTAAAAGTGAAACCCTACAGAAGTGATCTGTAGGGTTTTCTGATCTTCCAATACCGGTATATTATATGTTTTTCTTTTGAAAACTTGATAACCTTTAAGGTTTAATTTGAAATTAATGAGTAAAGTAGATATTGCTGAGCCATTAGGTATAATACTTCAATTCGTTTCTCAAAGAAAAAATATACAGGGAAACATCTCTTGGATTTCAAGGATAGAGTACGGTAGTCTATCTTGAGAGTGCTTGTCTTATTCTCTTAGACCTAGCTCAAATATCCTGCTGTGATGTGACCATGTCTTATTGCCTAGTATGCCTATTTCTTTTAGGTTGATTGCACTGCAGGTTGTTACGTTTAGTTCCAGTCAAAGCATCAGCCAGGCAAATTCTATATTTCACTTGTTGTACTACTAGCCGTTCCTTGAACTTTTTCAATTTGTCAGTATAATGTTTTTGCTTTAAACGGGTAACTAAAAGACTGAGCATCTTGAACGTGATATACCTCAACATGGGTTAATTCTTCCGATCTTTTTGAGAAATATCAGACAATTCAAATGTTCCTTAAACTGCCCTATACTTGGCCCTGACTTGATTACCGAGAATTAAATAAAAAGTATTGGTATGAAATAAGGTTCGTATACTTGGAACTCCAAAATCACATTTTTTTTTGCTCAACCTCAAGTATATCATAAAAAACGTAAGTCGACCAATAGAAAAATTGGTTAACTTTTTCTGTTATCAAACTTCAAAAGGGCTGAGTTCGTATCGCTCTGTCGTTTCATTCCGGAGGGATGTCCTGTATCAGTCCCCAAACTATGATTCAAGAGAAAAGACTCGGGAGGATATTATTGGGTTAATAATGAGCGAAAGGGGTGAGGGATGAGTATTGGTGTGAGGCGGTTTTAAATTATAAACAGCGGACTGGTGAGCACTTTTTCCCATTTTGTTCATTATCTGCTTCACTGCCGATGTGTTAACATCGCAGTATTTTCATAATTAAGCAAAACGAAGGTTCAAAGTGGTAGATAATCAAACAAGAATAGGAAACAAACAGAGAATTTAGTAATAGTTTATGGAAATTATATTCTTTTATAAAATGAAAAAATATTGGCGTCGTACAAATGTTTCACTCTAAAAAAAATTCAACCGCCTCAAGTGAGGCGTCCTCAAATTTTTTGTGTGCAATTACTAATTATGAGAGTACTCAACACGCCAGATTCAAATTTCCCAGTATAAACAGGCTCATAAGCAATCATCGGCCGGATGATGGTCAGAACAGTATACTGATACAGTAAGATGCCCAGAGTAGGTAAACTTTTCCTAATCAGGTTAGCTAGTGCAAAATTGGCAACAAGCGGCATAGGCTTGTTGCCAATTTTGAACATTCACAAATAGGAGAGTTGTGTTTCGACTCAAGATCATTGACATCGTGGAAAGAGGAAAAGTAAATTATTAAGAAAAACCATTCATTTCTAACATTTATTAAGAATTTCAAAATTAGTGATTCATTACATCGCGAATTAAATTAAAGAATTCGACTGAACAAAATGAAAATTGTAATTATAATTATTTTTAGATGCAACGCATTGGATTCTCCAGTATTGGATTTTGGCTTTGTCGCAATCGCAATTGGCTTTTGATTGATTTGAGTTTCTATTCTAGATGCTTTAACAATGTTAAAATCTTCTTCCTTTGTGATTTCGGTAGTGACCATTGGAATTTTAGGTATTGCATCTGATGGCTTAGAAATTTCAGTGGACGGAACACTGGTAGTAGTTGTTTGTTCTAATGGCTTTGAATTTTCAGTTGAGATTGTAGTAAGAATTTCAGGAACAGTAACAGTGTCTTCTGATGAGATAGTCTTTGGAACTTCTGAAATTGCAGCTGTTTTTTCTTCAGATAAATTTATACTTTCTGTTGGGATTGCAGTTGGAACCGCAGGAACTGCTTTTGTAGTTTCTTCTGATGAATTTGCATTATTAGCTGAGACTGGTTCCGCATCTTCTCCAACTGAAGCGGCTATTAACAGGCACAAGATGAATCCTATTGACTTCTGTGATGAAATAAAACATAATTCTTTAAATAATAATATTTTATTTTTTTGGGCATATACATTGCATGCACATATGTATGTAACTTACCATCTTTATGAATATTTGATTAATTAATGATGAATTGTTATAAACAAACGTTTTGAATATGTATTTTTATGAATTTAAAATTTTCTACAATATGCCAGCTTAGATTATTTAAAAAATAAGACTATAAGAAAAAGTTTAAGTGAATATCAGAAAATTTAGTACAGGATTTAAAAAACTCAAGTTTAGGCAATTTTTAATGACATTTTATCTTAGAAATGCTATTAGACGTACAAAATGTTTAACTAAAAACACATATCTTTGACTTGATCCAACGAGTTCAGCTTTTTCCTTTGCGTGGACCGCGCACTAAATTGGTAAGTAATACAAAACATCAAATTGTTAGTATGTATTTATGAATTTTACCGAATATCTCAGATTATCATGTGGATACATACATAACCATGGTCCAAAGAATAGCCATTAATGGGCCAATGAAATCAACACCCTTTCAGCAGGGTTGGAAAAATTTATTTTCAACCTAGATAGTTTTCTTCTAACTCAAATAATTGGCTTATGGGTTTTGGGGTCTTAGCCTAAACTTAACTTAATGTTGAAAACATAGCACAAAAGTTTCTGTCCGTTACTACCGAACTTACATGTCGGGTTACCATAAAAAATGAGGATTGATAATGATTTACATGAGGACACTAATCTTGTCACTACCAAGTACTTTTCCATTTACGAATCAAATGACTTCAAAGTTCTTCCAGAACTTAACTTTTTAAAAATCCAGGAAATAGCCACTAAAATTTAAAAAAAAAAATAATAATAATTGCCCCTGGATTGCTATCCATAAACCTCTAACATATATTTTTGCTAGTTTGAGATGAAAGGTGCTCACAGTATTCTAGACAGGATTATCACATTCATATCAGTTTTTACATCCTTTTGCTTTTATATAATATAAGTACTATACTATCTTCAGAGCAGAAATAAGAGTATAAAACCCTTCAAATTAATTTTTTTTACTTGGTGTTGGTTTGCTAAAGAGTGACACTGTGACAGCATTCAATTGCCCGTAGTGATATTCCGAAGTGATAGGAGGGAGAAGTTCCGAAGAACGTAAGACCATTTTTTATACAGACTTAAAAAGAAGTGAGGGAAAAACTAATCGGAATTGAGAAAACCTGATGTAAGTGGATAAAATAAGGTGACTCTTCACTGACTCACTGTTAAACCTGTTTTAGCGACACTATAGCTGAAGCAAGACCCAAGCAATGTGGTAGTAGGTGAGGTAACACCGCGTTTACCTGAACGATTGCAGGGGATAGGTGAAAGCGACATCAGTTATTTTTCAAACGGGTTGAGGAACTTCATTTGGCTATCCATGTTTCAAAAACCCACCCTTTCGTGGGTTCCGTGCTTCGGAACATTTTACTTGGAAGGCACTCATGTCGCAGTAAGGGAAGATTTTTCGAACTATCAAGATTCAGTACAGGAACTCAAGTCATACTTCCTACCTGCAAATTACGATGATATTTTTTTTTGAAGAGATCAATCTTCGTTTACAGGGGAAAGCTGATAATCCTTCTTCGGCACTTACTTTGCTACGATGAGGACATTGTTCCGAAGATTTTTGGAATACTTTACAGAGGGAAGAAGGCTTTTGATTCTTAAACAATAGATAAATCTTGTTCAACTTAGTTTCACGTCAGCGGCAAATAGTAGCAGGCACAGTTGGCCATAAGTATCATAGACAATTAGGATATTTGGTTTTAAAGGTGCTTCACTCATAGTAATAGGAGCCGATGGTTGGAAAACTCACGCAAGTGACTGGCAAAAAGAAAACAAAATTAGAAAAGGTTTTAAGGGCGCTTCACTCAGAGTAATAGAAGCCGATGTTTGGAAAACTCACGCAAGTGGCTGGCAAAAGGAAAACGAAATTTGTAAAGAAGATGTTAGAAGTTTTAAGGAGAAATAGAAAAATAAGTAAAGAAAAAAAATCGAGAAACAACTAAACAGAATGTAATAGAACCCATTGACAATATTTCTAGCGTCCGAAAGCCTTGCTTAAACATCCCTGAGTTCGAATATCGTGTTCTGTGCTTTATACTTTTCATTTTGACCTTCTGGTTCTGTCACATATTTCGTTGAACAAAAACTGAGGATGCGACCCTCACTGTCCGTCACTGAATTCTGCAAGAATTTTAGAGTTTCCAGGCAAGTAAATGACTCAATTTATTTAAAAATTCTTATCATAAATTAGCTTTTATCAAAGTCGTCTTATCACTTGTCTTCGATGAAGTTGTCTATGTTTCTGATGCCCACCACTCCAACTATTTACCAGTTCTATTTATATTTCCAATGTATAATGTGTAAAACTTATCGACTACTTAAGTACCCCATCAGCATAAAAAAAAAAAAAAGACAAGACTTATCATACCTAATTGTACTCACACAAAAAAAAATCCTCCCTTCTCGACTACATTCTATCTGGAACCAAACTAACTAACAAATAATGAAAGATTAACTCTAAATAATTGAGTATTTTTCTTTTGCCACAAAGTCTCAAAGTATCTGGTGAAGCATCCTTGAAATATATTTCCTTCAACTAATTAATCATTACCTAATATAATACCGTGCCCGTCACCTTCTTGCCACCAAAGCTTTATTTAATGTGCTCTCAAACTTTGTGGCATATTTGTTCTTCGTACTGTTTTACTCTCAAGGAGCAACTTATTTTTGTCTTTTCTTAAGCAGCTAAAACTTTGGTACTCGCTACATTAAGTTGTTAAAGTTTAAGCATCTTAATACTGTATAGTAAAAAGAAGACTTAAGTAACTATATATATATATATATATTTTTTTTTTAAATGTCCATTTTATTTAAAAATTCTGTGGAAAATTGTCTGCCTCTTCTTATCTGTGTGTAAGTTGTGTCAAATTAATAAATAGAAAACTTTTGCCCTCACAAACAAGAACATCATCTTTTAAGAGTATAGAATGGGAGACTCAGTAAAGTATATCTATGCCTGTGGCCCCTTCTCTTTATCCATGAAGTTCAAAACTTGCTTTATTCCTAAACACCCATGGAACCCGACACACATCTTGGGATTCTTGCTGGATCTAGAAAAGGTCATAACTTCTGTTATAAATGAAAATCCTTCCAAACTGTTTTGTTTTATATATATATTTTTCTTTCTCGACTTCTTTACTGATTCTTGTCGAACTACATTTTGTAACTTTGTTGCAACATCATCATCATCGTCATCTTTATTTTTATTGTCGTCGTACACTCTTGTTGTTGATGTCATCATTTTAGTTCACCTTAACAAACCACCAAATCGTTACAAGGTAACCAACTATGGTATAGACATAAGGAGAGATAGAAATCCAAACACAGGTGGCTTTATTTGTTGGTGGTCATGGCTAAGCAAATGGGATTTGGCTTCGAATTCTAGACATGAAAATGGGGGTATAATCAAAGCCGTAGGCAGACAAATATTTCGAGGGGATATTATGGTTGGATTTTAATTCTTGGGTAAGAAGTTTAAAGGAAAATATTCCAACCATTTCGGTAAGATAGATGAAGTTTGGGGATTTGCCTATGATTCTTTTTTTTGTTACTTTTGTATTCCTTACTTTTCATTCTGGCTTAATTTGTAAAAAGCTCCTGTTGTCGGCTGGATTTCTAGCCTGCTGTATCTCTAGTTATGTATACCAACTCGAATGGAGATATCCTTCTACACTTGATCAATGAACCGAAGGTGAAGTCTGTTTTAGTTTCACTTATCCTATGGTCTGGCGTTGAAAGCTTAACGGCACCCGGCGTGGAACCTCAGTTTCCATTTATTTTACATGGCCCATCTGATTTAACCATAAAAAACCAAGTCTTTTATTTTATCTTACTGGCAAGATAAATCATTTTACTCCTATAGACAAAGAGAGTTACCATCCGATAGAGAAATTGTCTATGCTTCTGCACCATATAACATGATCTGGACGATGAGTGTTTTGTACAGCTTCTGCTTAGTTTCTTTCTATAGGCCTTTATTTTTCAGTAACTTATTTTGTCTACATAGGAAATGATTGACAACTGTCAATATACACTTGATTTCTGCGCTGTCTTTTTGTCTCGTAGAGCTTTAAGCATTGTCCAGTTAGACAAATTCACTGATTAGCTCGAAGTTACGCCCAAGTTCACGCTGAGATTCGACTTTTGTTGATGAAAACACAGACTTCTTTTTATATCTTCGCTAACGAAACCCATTCTGATCGCGTACGGAAGAGTAACTGCTCGTTTGCTTCCTTTCATCACGTCGATGTCGTCAACATATTAAAGGTTTGTTAATAATTGAAATCTGATGTATTAACTTAAACGTTGTGGTGGTGTAGTGAGTTTCAGTATGATCAATCTCAATTTTTACAAAGCACCGAGCATTGTCTAACGGCACTTAAAAATTATATCAAAATAAGAAAAAGACGGTATACTTAATAACTTACTTACTAAGGTGCCGATGTTCTCCGAGGTGGACCCGGGTCTCAACTAATAAGCTTCTTGCATGATGGAGCAGCGTACTCCTTCTTTCTGTACAAACGGTCGAGCTCGTTAGAAATTCCAAAACTACACATTGCTCTATATACACTCCTCGTCAACTGAATACGCACAAACATTTTTGAATATATTTTATCCATTTTTTCCAAACAGTGATGGTTATTATGCCATCTGTTGATGGTATAAATGTTCGTAATATATAAATAACAGAATTTCAAAGTTTTATCCAAAAACAACCGTGAGTTTTTCCTTCAACCACTTCCAAAGTGAAACTTATGCAAAGTAGAAGTTTTTTTTTGAGTCAACTGAATAGGTACAAAATTTAAAATTGATATTGGAATGGAATGAAACAAGTTTTTGTTTAAGTTTAGTAGTGGGTACTTCCACCTTTATTTTTAAATTCGATCCGGCATGGAATCGTATAGCTTTTTAATGTATTTTAACGAAATTTCGCTCCACGCTAATTTGATTGCAGAAATTAAGGTTTCTTTGTCTTCGAACTGACGACCACCCTCATAAACTTTGCGTACTAACCATCCCCAGACATTTTCTATGATGTTTAGATCAGGTGAGTACGGCGGCCATTGAAGCAACTGCACTTGTTGCTCCTCTATCCATGTTTTTATTATGCGCGCTGAGTGAATAGGCGCATTATCATGTTGGTAGGTCCAGTTTATGGGTCCAAAGATGTTAGAAAATTTAGGAAAATTTCTTTCCAAAATTACTTTATACCCAGCTGCTGTCATTTTTGATGTTACAACCTCGAGCTCAACTGTTCCATAATAACTGACTGCTCCCCATATCATGACACCTCCTTCACGACTATGATGGCGCTTTAAAAATCTTTTTTCTTTTCTTAAGTCGTGAAAATAGAAGTTGAACCCATCAGGGCCATCGAAATTAAACTTTTTTTCATCTGAAAAAACCACGTGATACCATTCTTTTTTCCAACTCATGTGAAGTCTTGAAAAATCTAATCGCAACATTTTCCGTCTCCCGTCAAGTGGTGGTTTTTTCTTAAGTTTCATTCGTTTAAGATGGCTTGAGTTGTTGATTACTCTTAAAACTGTTGAGCAACTTGAGTTTACGCCGACTTTTTGTTTTATTTTTGCCACAGAATCAGAAGAATTTGATGCACATCTTAAAATTCTTCGTCTCTCAGCTGCTGTTGTTGCTGTTTTCTTACCTCCCTTCATGTTTTTGCCGTACGCATCTTTATTTTTCAACTAAGAATAAACTACATTAAAACTTCGGCCAACTTTATCAGCTATTGCACGGCCAGTTAGGCCTTGGTCTCTAAGTAAATCGATTTTAGCTTTTTTAACACTGTTAAGACACGTAGATCTACCCATTTTTCTTAAAATTTGAAATCAAGAATTAAATTTTACTGAAAACACTAAAATCGTTAATTTAAACTGTCAAGCACTCCAAAAAACTTTAAAACAACGAAGAAAATGGTGTTGTACCTATTCAGTTGACTAAAAAAAAAACTCCTACTTTGCATATAAAACACTTTGCAAGTGGTTGAAGAAAAACTCACGGTTGTTTTTGGATAATTCTTTCGGAATTATCTGCTTAACATCTTAAGGGATTAGTTAGCATCAACAGATGGCATAATAACCATCACTGTTTGGAAAAAATGGATAAAGTATATTAAAAAATGTTTGTGCGTATTCAGTTGACGAGGAGTGTATCTCGTCTCTATAAGTCGTTCTATGAGGCCTTGAAATCGAAGAAAAGGTGGGAGGTATCGATTTGAAATTCATGGTATTTTTCCAAGATCTTCGGTAGTGCGAACTGATATGGATCTTTCAGGTTTTTGACATAGTACGACAGAGAAGATAATGTATGGGATGTTAAGAAGACTGATGCGGATGCCCCTATATCCAGAGGATCTTTCTTGTTTCTTCTGGATAGGGCAAACAATGTTATGTGTCCACTCATCGGAGATGCTTTCCTCCGACAAAATTTTGGAGATAAACTGGTGCATACCTTAATAACCGATGCATCTCCAGCCACTTTGAACAGCTCGGTCGAAAGGTCATCAGCTTCAGCCGCCTTAATAGACTTAAATTAAGATAAAGCTATCTTCTCTTCCTCGAAATCGGGTAGACGGAATTTGTTGTGCAACCTCCATGACACCGGGATTAGATTCATCATTGCCGTTATAAAATCTCCAAAATTATTTTGTCTTAACCACCGAAAGCGATTCTACTATGAAATTCCCCGATTGTCCTTCCAGGCGTAGGTTCGGACCCTGTAGCCTTTGAAATTTCTTTGTATCTTTTGATAAAACTTCCAATTTTCATTCCTGCTATATAGCCTAATGTTTCCTCGATCGCGTGCTTCTCATGCTCCTTCTTTTTTCTTTCGAGAATCCGGTGTCTTTCTCTCCTCTTAAAGCTCTGCTTGTACAGTTGGCGAACAACTTTGGCTTTTCTATGCAGGTATTTGGATGCATGTACTTGCCGGCATTCTTCTTCAAACCAGGAGTTTCGTTGTAGAAGACGTTTAAGGTCCAACACATCAGAGGTGGCATTCTTATTGCTTCCAGGCAATGTTTCCTCGATGCTTGAAGATGGCGGCAATTAACTATTTAAGAGGTTGCGAAATACCTGTTTGGAAAAGAACAACACACCTCTCTTTAAAAAATAAATTAATCTGCCGGTAACTGTCAGAAGGGATTTCTTTAAACTTCAGTAAAAGGAACAAAAACCTGACATCATCTATTATATCAACTATCAGAGTTACCAATCCCAAAAAAACCTTTGCAATTTCTACAAAATCGGTATCTGCATATAACTTCTGAAAAAGCACTCTTCAATGTGAATTTCAGAAAATAAATTGGTATTTATATTCAAATTGACCAAATAATGTGACAAGGTGGAAAAAGGAACATTACATGTTGTATCTGTGTGCATTGCAGTTCCCTGTTCTATACCGATATCTATCTCAAGCTTTTACCATTTCCAAAGTTGATATTTTTTTCTCCTTTTTATTACAATGTGCCCTGAACTTTTTGGGAGCATCTTATACTATTCAAGTTCCTATATCATGTCATGTAAGAAGAAGTTTATTTGGTAAAAGATAATATTAACTTGGACCCTTCTCCTGCTTTATAGCTTCGGTTTGCCTCTTATGCCAATACATGGAGAGAGAATTTACTGGACTCCTTGCTATTTTTACAAATGTTTGCCCTTTGGATCTCATGTGCGTGTATTTACTATGGTATAACATAAAATTACTTTAATCAAGTAAAATGTTTTTCGAGTGAAAAGGATAAACGAAGGTTTCATTTTATATTTGCAATTTGGGATAAGGAAACCTTTGTTGATATAACAATGTTTCTAATAGAGTAAACTAAAAAAGATCAAAGAATGTTTAGATGCATTTTCATGGAGGTCTTATATATTTATTTAATTTGATTTTTGTTTTATAATTAATGAATAACAAGTTGACTTGAAGGAGTTCGAGAAGTAAAGTGATTCATAAGTTTAGCAAAGGGGTTTCTTTCTCTGGACTGTTGATTTTTTCATCCATGATATCAAAAGCTATAGTTTGACGAAAAGATAAAGTTAGTTGGTTTCTTTAAGTTGAAAAATTATTACTTACTTGATTGAACTCCTAAAACTTTTAACGACTTAATCTGACTTAACATAGATTAATTTTGGTTTGGAAGCAAAAATGCAACGTTTGGAGCTCTATATGTGTACCCATGTAGCGGTTTCTGAACTGACAGTGAATGGGGAACCAACACCTGTTGATGCTGGAATGGCTTTGAATGCTGAGCTTGAATTAAAGGTTGAACTACGTCTTGTTGAGTGCTTGGAATGTGGCCAGCTTCTGAAACTCCGATGAGATGTGAGCTGATGTAACCAGGAGCAACCAGGAGCTGTGATGTTGACTGTTGAACTTGCTGAACTTGATATTCTATTTGATCCTCGATTTCATTAATGGAAGGTTCTTGAGAAGCTATGGGCAGCTGTGCTGATTCGACAATAGTTGATACTGGTTTGGCATAAGCATAACCAATCTTGTTTTCTTGTATAACTGTTGCTGTTGCGGGAGTAATAGGTATTTCGTGATTAATGATCTCACTTTGTTGCACTTGCTCAAAAGAAGGAGTTGGTGGAAGTTCTGGAATTTCAACCAAATCAGCTTGTAATGGTTTTGGTGCTTCATTTTCAATTAGAGCAGGTTGTTCTGTAGTTTGTGGCACCTTTGGGACTTCTGGCAATGATGGTAATCCAGGTTGAAGAAGTGGTAGCTCTGGTTTTGCAGTTGATTGTTTTTCGGCCTCTGCTTTGGCTTTGGCTTCTTTCTCAAGTGTGTTATTTCTCACAGCGTAAAAATAATATATGAGGAGTGGTATGGAATGTTCGTGTAATCCAAGTCTTACGTACTCCGGTACATTTTCTTCCGTTGTTGGTTGAACAAGAGAAACTTCAGCTTTTGGAGGCAATTCAGTATTCGAGTGTTCAGCATGAATTGGAGCAGGTTGTTCTGTAGTAAGTGACACTTTTGGGGCTTCTGGCAACGATGGTAGTCCAGGCTGAAGAAGAGGAAGTTCAGTTTTTGAAGGCAAGTAGACGTTAGAAATTTGCTGTGAAGTCTGATTTTCTGTGATGGGTTCAATTTGATTTGTTTGTGTTGTTGGATTTTTTGATATATTCACAAAATTCGCTACGCTGTCAACTAAAGGAAGATGACCGATAAATGGTTTGGATGTTGTCGATTCTTCCTGGTTTGCTGGTTCGTTGGCGTTGATTTCTCCAGCCTCAATTTGAGAACTGAGCAACGGAACACCATATTGTTGATGAGGAACTAAATTTAAAAGTCCATGAAGACTACCTCCTTGGATTTGCCCGACAAGTGCAAGGCACAAGAATAATGCGGCAATGAGGAATTTCTATAAAAAAATAAAAACAAAAATGAACAATATTAGTTTTACGAAAAATAACGATGAAATTTGTTTTTGCTAGTGACATGACTTACCATCATGGAGTCTAAACACTGTTTGATATTTTGTCCTAAAGTGTTTGACTTATTTATACAAAAAATTGGGATATGTTTTATATGGGTCAGTCAGTCATTCTCACTGACCTGCGGGATGATAAGCTAGGTAGGAGAAGTATACTTACGAAAAAGGTTATCATTGTTATTTCAGTCAATGTTTGTTTCTTTTGTTGCAAATTTAGGAATGCAGTCCTAATGACATGTGAATTGCAATTGTCTGGAATGTGTTTCTTATCTAAATGTATATATTTCCTTTTACTTAAGCAAATTTAGGTACCTGAAAATAGAATCTCAAATTTCATTTAGAGATAGACACATGTTGTTACGATGGTTTGGTATCTTTTCAAATTGAATAGATAATTTCATAGAAAAATGTGTTCCATGATTGTAAATATTTAACCTTCAAAAAGATTAGGTATGTTGTATGACTATAGAATATCTTTTGTAATTCCACTATCCTTGAATCACTTGACCCTAAATATATAAATAAGCAGGTATAGTATTCTTAAGACGAAGCATGAACAATATTTGTCAGGCATGATTTTAGAAAGTTGAAAATAGCACCGTGAATAGAATGAGTTTTATAATATATATATGGTGTCGGGCGTGCATTTCAGTTCTGCTGGAGAGATGTTCAGTAAAATTAACAATAACACTCTTGGCTTTATATTAAAATGTTAATGCCAAACTGAACTTAACAAATTCAAAGCCTACTATTTTCATGAATGCATGAATTAATTAATATGGTTACATGTAGTGCGACCTCAAGATCTATTGTCTTGTGGCCCATCTAGAGTCCGATCAGAACCCGCAAAGAAATACGTTTTAAGTCTTACGTTATGACTCGCGACTCGCGATTAGAATGTTCTCCTAGGGTCAAACGATTAAACGAATTACATCTCTCGTTGTATCAGAAAAGATTAAATAAGATGTTCGCCTTTGAATTCAATGCTGCCAAAATACAAGAAATTAATTTCAAGTGAAACATCAAATTTTAATAGTGAAAGTTAAATTAAATATAATAGTTGAGAAGAAAATTTATAAAATGTAAAAAACGAAATATGATGTGGTTTTTTTTTTGAAGATGCCACCAAAATAGTTATACTCATTCTGACAGATAATGGCACCCTTTTGCTAATTACAATAGAGTTACTTTTCAACTCGCCAAACTTATTGACATTTGAATTTGATAAGGCGAAGGCGAGTCGCTAACGGTTATATCGAATAGTCAAGTTCGCCAATTTCGTTTCGCAACTCGCTAGTCATAAAATAAGTGCATATTCCCACTTAAGCTGATACAGTCTCTAAATTTTCCTTGGCTGTAGTTTGCTAAGAGTTTGTACTGTCGTTTTCTTCTTTCGGACTCCTCTTATATTTCGTTTCTATTTTATATTACGTTTTCACTTTAACCGCAATAGGGTTCTGGACCCATAAGCGTATTTAATTTCATTACACATTCTCATATTCGTGGGACCCCACGTTGGGCGCCATTATTCCCAGCTAGGTAACACAGTGAAATTCTTTGGTACTGTAATAGCCGTTTAGCGAAAAACATGCCGCTGTCACTGCTTCTGCACTAAAAAAGTCCGCTTTGATCCATCTCATATGTCCCCCGCCTGTCTGACATTATAGCACTATTTTGTTACGGTTTTGTTTCGATATTTATTTCCCGTCAGCTGTTCGACCTATCAGTGTATCATGGATTTGTTTTATTGGTGTCCTTCTCCCTAAGGCTTATGCTTTACCTAGTCAAGTTCCTTCTTTTGTGAATCTCATGATTGCACCCTTAAAAGTGCTTCCAATTACCATTAGTATAGTGGATACAAATGAACCTTCATTGCTTCAAGCTTTTGCATCTATTTAAATGCTTTTCTTGTTGTTTTAAGTTCTTTTGTGTCAGGGTATTGAAATAGGCTATATGTACTTAAATATGCTTAGGATGAGTTGTTTACAACCCCTGGATTTACCTACAAGTCTCTTGATATCAAGGGGCCTTTGTGACTTTCCCAAAATGTTCTTTTAAATGTTTATTCTAGCGGAGTTTGCTATCAAATATTTCACCTCTCTCCCTTTTTCACTTACTTCACTGAACAGTATCATAGAAAAGTATTATATTTAGTCCCATTTTTAAATTAGTTACATTTTTGAAATAAAGCTCTTCAGTTTCTGCCCATATGCTTGGTGTATGTCTAAGTGCAATGTTAATTCCAAATACGCTAATAATGTATGTAATTAATTCCTCCTTTTTAAATGTCAGGCTGTGAAGGACGCCATCCGCTCCCAGCGGCGCCTTATAAGATTGGAAGGTACTAAGGTAAAGTCCTTTTAAGTCTTTTTCTGGTGCACATGACTGTAGCTTTCTCCCGTCTCTTCTGAATGGTTGGAGAGGTATTCTTTCTAAAGTAAAGTGAAATTTCTAATTGATTGCTGACTGGATGTCATATTAATTGGATTGATTTGTTCTTAGTTATTTTTGAAAACATTTTCGTATTAATTCTAGTTTGTTTACTTGGGGCTCCTCTCAGAGATATTCTCTGTAAAAAAATGCGGATGGAGGATGAGGTTCACTAATCCTCAATTTCTTCTGTTAACTTAGTTACAAACGTGGATTTTTTTCTAATATACTTGTTTTGTTCATTATAACACGAAAATGAAAAAAAATAACAGAAAGGAAAAATTAAGAAATAAGACGTAAATTAAGGAAAATGCACAAAAACTTTATAACTTAACACTTTACATTTGTTTTTTTTTTTCAACGATTATCCTCATTTCAGTCGTGGGTATTGCCTTCTCAAACATCTAATAAAGCCTTAATTAGCCTGCTTATACCTTTCATAATTATACGGTTTGTTGCGATGGTACCGTCTAGAATTGTTTTCTCCAACAAATGGTGCGAATGGATCCAAACATTCCTCCAGAATGTTGTTGATGTCGATTATTACACGATGTACAGTTCGGTTTTTCCACTCAAGAAAATTGCTCGCCTTTACCAACACTGAACCGAGGTTAACTAGAGTAGAGTACAGGTTAACTAGAGTTCTCTTCACCGATGAGTCCAGATTTTATCTGCACTCACCAGATGGCCTCAGCAGATCGTGGAGAGGATGATCGGGTGAAATATACTCTTCAGCAACAGAAGCCCAGCGGTAACATTTTTGGTGAGGTTCCATCATGCTGTGCGCGGTTGTTTTCACGCGCGGAAAACCCGAACTCTACACTGTGGTAAGATCAGTAAACTCCAGTGTCAACATCAAAGAAATTCTAGAGGAATATATGGTTCCATTCGGACCATTTATTGGAGAGAAATTTTTGCTGAAGCAGGACAATGCGATGATTGCTTGATCTGCTCCGGGTAAATGAATGGGGTGCATTGCACGATACACACCGACTGACAGACTTAAAAGGACTCTCTTACTTTAACAGAAAATTTCTTTCTGTGTAGTAGTAGTGTAGTGGACACGTTGAACCGTACAGTTCACAGTAGTCTATAAATGATGGGGGACATGGGAGACGCTTTTGCTGTTTTTCGGGACTATATTATTAATATTTCCAATGGGGGATTACAACCGAATTTAGGGGACGGTCCCCCTCAACTCAATGGAGGAGGGCTGGCCGCCTTACCGGTCAAACACGAGCGTCTTTTTGACGACGAGGTGACTCCACGGGACCGCACTTGCGTCATACAGTACTCACATAAATCGAGTGATGCACACCCCCGTTCGATGACGCTCGATTTATTTGTGAGTAAACTGTATGACGCAGGTGCCAAAATAAGAAAGCTGGTGTAAACCGGGGCTTATGGTGGGCGTCCACGTCGCAGCTAATCATCAGCGGTATCTTCCTTCTGTTACAGTATCTGGCGGTCATATTTTTCATTGACAGCAAAATAGGCTGAAGTTTCATTGTCTGCCGATGTTTTTCGAGGTGAACCCAACAAACACCACAAGGAGATCTGTAGCGAAGTGGGAAAGTTGTGATCTCATTCCAGATCATAACAATACATAGTCGGAAAAGAGAAATCGTCAGAAAAGAGAAAAAAGAGCAGGGAAAACAAAAAAAGGGGGCCTCTGACCTCTCATCTGCCAGAAATTGATTTTCTTCCATTTCAGTAAGAAGATCGATTTCCAGGTCATCGGGATCAAGAAAGCGTTCCATGCACTATAGATCCCACTCTAATTTTATCAATGCAACGAGTTCATCTTCCTATAAACATATGCATTGGACGTGGTGAGAAGAACCGTAGATAAATTTAAAGTTATCGATGGTTAGGCAATCTAGTCCTCAGATAACTAATCAACAGTCTTATTTGATGATTTTGTCCTCTTGTAATCTATTGGTGTTTCGAGGTCTGCGGAAACTTTGATTTTGTCAAACTTTTAGTAGAGTTCATGATTCTCATCTACCATAGCTTGTGCTGATCGATGTGCGATCCCGATTACCAGCAGCTGATTTTTACTGTACCCTCCGCTTTTGTCTTTAATATTTGCTATACTTGGCAAATGTTAGTTTCTCATTATACGTTTAGATAAGTGCTAGGGACTTTTCACCAGGCTGAGGCTCCAGATTTAAAACTGTCCAGGCTTCGATGCTTTGGATCTTATTGTCCCCTGGCATTAACTGCATATCAAAGTTTGTGCACCCCAGGGAAGCATCTTAGTCCTTTGCTCTTTAAGTACTGACGATGAAGATTCTACACATAGTTGCATAGAGCACTTGAAATATAAGTAAGGTAGATATTTGGTATAGCAATGAACACGTAAGATTCAGTATGATTTTGATTTTGAAAAATTTTGGAAAATATTCACACAGCAAATTTCATATTTCTGAAGCTACTGATTTGTAATTTCCGTCATGTAGATACGCATACATATTGTATCATTTTATTGTAATTAATTGAAACCACTTATGCATATTCCTGTTGTATACACACTACATATTGTATATCCATATGCTGCATATCAAAGCAAGGTTTGTTGATTTTATGTCCGACACACATGACTGCAAATATGCATATTGTGTTTACCTTTTGCACGACTTGATGGTCAATATTATTGTGCTTTCTGTATTTGTGTTTTGGTTGGATACCTTAATGTCCTCGGAAATTATTCAATATTAAAAACCTCTTCAGCACTTCTTTCAGCCATCTTGTTTAAGAAAATCCAATAAAATAAAACCATTTTTAAGTTTTTAAAATTGCAAATTCTATTTTAGAAGGACACGCATTAAACAAAATTAATTGAAAAGGGAATTTTCCACAATGACAGTATAATGGGCAATTTCAAGAAATTGTCTTTTATTTTTTATAAAAAAAAGTACCTTCTTTGCCTTGACATCAGTTGACACTTTTTACAATTCAATTACAAGGACCATAGAATGAGCACCCATCGGCTATTCTTCTATCGAGATGTAAGACCAAAGTCAGCATTCAACTCACGTATTCTCCTTCATAACCCACTTAAGAGAACAATGCCACGTTCCACACGATGGAAATCATCTGAATTTTTACAACCCCAAAGAAGTCTTGCTATAAGGCAATGATGAGCTAAAAAGGTGTGGAAATAAAAATATAAGGAAATACTGCCCTTCTTTCAACTGTATGTGTGCCTTGATTCCATTCTCAGTTAAAATTGCACTAATAGATCTTTAATGGTACGTGCCATTATCCATAGCGCTAGGTTGCACAAACGAGATTCAGGTCCCTACCCAATGTCCATCCTAAGGCAAAGCAATGTCGCCTTCATATTTGCGTTCTTGGAAAGATTTTTTTTTCTTTTATTGTGACAAACAATTTAATTGGAAGCAAGTCTCCTTATTCATCTTTCTCGGTGGACATTCATCGGCTACATCTCAATTTGGCGCAATTGGTGATTGAATCATTGACCTGAACAAGACAAGGGATGTTGGGTGTCTATCTTAATAAAAAAAAACTTAAAAATCACGTAATTGCTATGAAGCCATGTTCGCACGAAGGAATTCCCTCAAGACTGTTTGGAGGCAAAATAATAGAACATGTAGGGTGCCATATGATTTCCATATCGGTTCTCAGAGCAAAGCCTTTTCTGTGATGAATGTATGAATTGCCATGAAGAGTCATTGCAGGGGTGTCTCACGTCGGCATCATCTCTCAGTGTGGACTCATGAATTATTATGTCTTGGTGCTCATCAAGATCATCTCGCATCATCATAAACCATCATAAGGCGTCGCAGGCAATAAAAACAAAAAGCTGGAACATATATATTCTCCAGTTCAAAGTCTGGAAATTTGTTCAAAGGAGGACGTAAGGGAAGAGGAAATTTGCGGCCATATGGATATGGAGTGCCATCATCATCGTGGTCTATGATGCGTGAGGCTTGTATGACAGACGAACGCATGCTTGTGGTTGGATTGTGGCTTATCTGAGGAATTCGATATGTGATGATGACGATGATGATGATGATGATGATGATGATGATGATGGGAGATGCTGGGGATATTGCGCAAGCTCTGTATTTACGATGAAACATTTATTTTGATCTCAAATGAATTTGATGGATGCACATGCAAACAGGAATTCGAATCTTCAATCTGACGATGATGGCTGATATGTGTTTGGCTGGCGATTACAGGCTTTGGGGGATTTTGTTTGCGATTGATTGCAAAAATAAGGAGCAAAGCAGAATGTGAATATTGGCATATACTATATACCCATACTTCCAACAGACATGAGATTGTCTAGGAAGTGACCGTACAAAATATGTCTTGACCAAGTATATGTGGGTACATAGTATTATGATTGGATTTGTCTTTGAATCCAAAAGCCCACATATTTTCTTGAAAATCAGGTTATATTTGCCATTCAAAGATTCACATAATACAACAAATAAAAAACTCAACTTGGTAAAAATGTATAGTCACCTTTTTTGCGTAAGCGAATGAGGAATTTTCATGGACAAAAGCATTTTTTTTTGTTGAACTCCAGTTTCGAAAATCTAGCGTGCTAAGGAAAATATTAAATAACGATAATCCAATTTCTTACATCATTCAGATTGACCGCACAGGGGCGGTCTTTTGAACCAAGTAATAAATCCTTTCAACTTGTTTCATCTCTAGCGTGCCATTTCTAGATACATGTATACGAAATCGTGCTTTGGTTTTTCACTGCCTCTTGTCTGACTTTGATCCTCAGTACCCTGCATGGCCCAGCTACAATAGAAGACGAAGTTTTTATCAGATACAGATAGGGAAAAAGTCCATGCTTTTGCACCAAATAAAAGGACTGGGATGATCAGTGTTTTGTACAGCACCTTCTCTAATTTAGCTGAAAAAAAAGTTGCCTAAAGTGGCAATAATCGGACATGCTTTCCTTCGCTCGTATTAACAGATAAGTTCGTGCATGGTTTCTAACATGATTATATCTATAACGGATTTGAAAAGGTTCACTTGAAAGAAATCATTATCGACAGTTTTGTTTGTATAAAAACTAGCAATTGTTTTTTTCAATCTTGTTGTGAATGTATGAAAGACATACACAGACCTGGTAAGTCATAATCTTTCCAGAATTCAGGTGTTAAACATCAACTTTTCTTTTGATAGACTTGATAATGTCTCCTGACTGCAGATCTGGCTTCGTTGACAAGTTTATAGAAACTACGCACCGGTTCTGTATTTCTTCTTGATCAAATTTACTTAGTGTCTATACAAAGCTTTTTTCTGGAGTCACGTCTGTTTGCCTGCTAAAATCAGAGTCGATCCATTGATACGACGCGGGTGACTGACCGAACATTAAAACTTCAATAGGTGGTGGACACATCTGGATAGATAAATAGATATGTTCACATGAATAGCCAACGATACTTTGACATCGATTGACAAAAGCCTGAAATTTCCTCGAGTAGCCCAGAATTTCCGGAGACAGAGTGCCGAGCTTTATCTGCTCTGCTTTTAACGTCCATATCTGTGACATCATTAATACACTGCAAGGGGTTGGGCGCTGGATGGTTAAAGGTTTAAGCTTTTTAACTGGCGTATATAAATAGCCTCTGGAAATAATTTTGTTTTGTTGATTTGGTGTTTATTCTTAGACCTATTGATTCTCCTTTCACCTGCAGTAAAAGCCTTTCAACGAAAGTCTTCCTTAGCAATTTAGCATTGATTTCCCTCTTCAGCGATTTGTGAAACGTGATGTACCCTTAAGAGTCTCAGTCGCAGGAGCCTTGAGTTATCAAATAGTTCTTAACTCTCCTCCATTTCGATATAGTTCTTAACCAACCAATCTGACTAACCCAATAGAAGACTTGAAGGATTTTCCATCAAACGGGTACGTATTTCGGACTCATCAGGCATGATGTATTTCCATTAATAATATACATACATACTCTCAGCTCAAAACACCTACCCCTTCAATGGACGAACAAATAACCGATTTAGGTGGCCCACTATGGGGAAACAGACGAACGCTAGTTGGCCGTTGGTCTATTTTGATACGCTCCTTCGGCACCAGGCTTTCGTGTCGTTAACGCTGTCTGCAGTTCGTCTGATACTTGGACTCAATATGAGATTTGTTCTAAGTGCAAGGCTGGGTACGATAAGAAACGAAAAGCGTAGCTAAAAAAAAATTAAACGGAGGAAGGATCAATTTGGGGTATAAAAATTGAAAATTTGAGCGAATTTTTTATTTTCACACCTCAAATTTTACACATTAAAATGATCCTCCTTTTTTAAAATTTTTTGTCAGCTACGCTTTTTGTTTCTTAAGCACGGTATGCATGATCGGAAAAAAATTTGTCTCCCATATAAAAATTTTTCCTGGGACAAAATTTGTCTTGAATTTTTTTCAAATTCAAAATATTCTATTAAAAACTTGAAAAAGGAATTGTCTTTGCAATGAAATAAGGAAAAATGGAATTCCTTGATGAATATCTGGAAGAAATAAGCAAAGTAAGTGTAAAAAACGAAAAAAAATTGGTTGTTATTTGACATCTCTCCAACTTCAAAATTTTGCGCAGCTGTTGAAGTTTGTTTTGTAGAGATAAAATTTTTCTTTTTCCGATCTGCATACTTACCTTTAACGTTACCATAACTTCATCCGCCATTACTTTCCGCAGGAAGATTTAAATAGTAATCAAATTTTCGATAAGCATGGCCAAATTTGACAATGACAATGGCCAAATTTGTAAATATGGCCATAACGAAACCAAATGTCATGGCACCGAAATAAGTTCGTACCTAGACCAGCAATACTGATTCCCGGAGGCCACTCACTGATTTTTTGTAGACTTGCTTATGATATTGGCACAAGGACAATGAATAATCAGAGGAATAATTCAAGTTTGTGACCTCAAGCGCCGAACTGAACTTTTTCAAAAATCGAAAAAACCGCTATAGTTTCGTATTTTTTTCAGATTTTAGCGATTATAACCCTAAAAGACCAGTTAGTTCATTTGCTACAATATGGGACTATAATTATCGTCTCTGGAGGCACTGTCAAAAACTAGTCCTTTGAGGTTATAATCTCCAAAATCTGAGAAAAATGAAATGTTGGGTTTTTTTTCGATTTTTGACAATGTTGCATTCGGCGTTCGAGGTCAAAAATTGTAAATATTCAATATTATAAACAAGTCTGCAAAAAATCAGAACTACCGGAATTGGCCCACATTACCCCGTACTCTAGGCGGAAATTTTACTGGATTATAAAATTTGTGAAATAAAATTGAAACATTTACAAAATTTAAAATTTTTTAAAATACTTTTTTGAACAAACATACACATAATGTAAATTAATATCATTTTCTCTTTCTTTTTCAGGTAAGTCATAAATAATTTTGCTTTCAGAATTACAAATACCGAAATTATTTAAATCGTTATTAAGGTAACAAACATTTCTTTTGTATCTTAAAACTTTAAAATTTTCACAAAATTCAACATTATTAAAACATCTGAAATTGCTAAATTAATCATTTATAAATTAATTCTTAAAAGCCTTAACACAATTCAGAAGTAATTTTCCCACGACGCGACGTGTAGATATAAAACAAAATGAATAAATTTTAATATTCTTGAAGACTGAATGCGGAATTTTTATGTTAGACATTTGGAGGGAATAATTATAATATTTCTTCAGGTAATAACGCACATTAATTATATCATTAAGAAGATTAAACGAATTCAGTTGTGTAGGAAGAAGAAAGTCCTTCAGAATGTGGGTTAGTCGTGCGTATTTATATAGTAATTTATTCTAATTTAAGTAAATTCATATTATCCTGATGAATATCCGCAGAGAAAATTATTATTTGAAGAAGCGAAACATTTTAAAAAAACATCCGGGATAGAAAACTCAGTTAGTATCTTCCACTTAGCAACTTTTAAGCACACTGAATCCATCCTATATGGAAACCCATTAATATCTCCCAACATTTTATATCATGTAAACATTCCCTTACGCACCTAAGCCTAGCCGTTTTTTTATAATTAAAAGATTCTTTTTAATTACGCAACGCTAACACTTTGGAATGTTTCCCATCATTACAATCTCACCCTAAGGACATTCATGGAAGCTGTTTACTGTGGCAACTAAAAAATTGTATCTACACCTAGCTATTTTGTTATTTGATGCCGGCTTAACTATTTTTCTGATCGCACCCGAAAGATGAAGAAACAAAAAAAATTTTCGCAGGGTAAATATTTATGTTCCAAAGATCTACAAATTCCTTAAGGAAAATCCTTGTCGAACATCGACACCGACACAAAAATTGTAATTACTGTTTAACTGGTGCCCTTAATGTTTGTTGTCTTCTTTCACGACGACCGACGTCGACGGCCGAAGTAGCGACTTGATGACGATGGCAAGAAGACAGAAATTACATGTAATTAAAATACCGACAAGTCAAGGCAGCAAGAAGGCCAACAACTGAACAAACGACCCAGCTAGGAGGAGAAGACCTGTGTGCCGTATCTGGTAAAAAAGATAGAAGCCATAGTCTTGCATCAGAGTGACACCCAAATACGTGAGCTTTACACAGCATTCATGTGTGTCATGTTCGCCGTGTTTAGTTTGCCTGGATGTCTTTGATTCCGTCTCTAGGTGAATATTGATTTCCAATTCTTCGGCTTCCCCAAAGGTTGATGACATTTCTCAATTTCCATTTTACCCATCCTTATAGTCATCTTGAGGAAAATCATTTTCAGCAAAATTGTATTGGCATATTTTCCATGGAATCAAATCAATCTTCACCTCATGACTGGTAACTTCATACAGGTAAAGATATTGTATCCGGGGCACACGATGATACAATCTGGAGGTCTTTGTTGTGGATTGTTTACGCTCCTGTCTGTCTATCCACTCCATTCTGTCTGGATGGCCGCCTTCACCTCAGTCTGATCCCGGCTGCAAAAGTAATCTCGTCCAAAAGGGAAAACACAATATATCCACACGAGTTGGTCAAGCAAATGAGTGTCGTTTGGTACCTTAAGCCTTTCATCTTTGCAAAAATGAAAAAAAGAAAATCATTAGAAGATACAGATCCACCAGCAAAGATACAGGTTCTGAATGTTTTTCCACTCAATAAAAGAGTCATTTTGGGCAACATTGTTGCTCTTGATGTAACTCTACACCGAGAATCTGTTTATGTTTTTGTTTTGTGAACGAATCGTCCGGCAGACGAACTCTTTACGAGCTGATTTTTGTTTTTATTTATCTTCCTTTGCTGCAACATTGTAGCAAAGATTCTGTCGTGGCGCAAAGAAGGACATTCGAGGTGTCTGATGGAATGATGGTATCTTATGAGAGAAGAGAGAACATTTATTTGGCGGAAGTCATCACAGTTGTGACATTATTGTCAATTGGATGAAAGTTAAAGGCCTTTTTTTGTTTACTGGAGATATGTCAAATGAAGATTGAGGACTATAAATTAAGATTTAAGATGTTTTGGTTTAGTTTTGATATAATTTCTGGTGACATACTGGAAGTCATTGAGTCTGAAGTAATCAGTGTTAAATCATGTGATGTATTTAGTTATGGAAGAGATACAAATCCAATTTAAAGGTCAACATGCCTAACAGATATCTTGGAGTATTTTTTTTTTTTTTTTTGTGTATCAATTACATTTGCAGTGTTCGAACAAAACTTCTTCTGTGACTTTTGGCAGGAACAAACGTTACGGCAAACAAATGTGTACTGTAATGCCCGAAGGAAGTAAACTTTTGTGTCATTTTGTAGGCGCTACGGGAATCAAGGAGCTCCTGTGTCTCATATGGTTCTCCATGCTCGGTACCTAGCTTGCTGTTTCCAATTTTGTACTTCAAGTTGGCCTAGATTTTCTTCAACGTGATCCCTACATCCCTTATCGTTTTTTCTTGGATTAAAAACTCTATGGGCTGTAGCGTTGTTTATTCGCTCTACATGTCCCAAACCATCTTAGATGTTGGACACTTAACTTTTGGTCTAGATGAGCGTCTCCGTACAGCTCGTAAAGTTAGTTGTTATATCTCCTTCGTCCGATCCATGCTTCTGCACCATACACTAGGACCATGGTGATAAGTGGTTTGTAAAGTGTCTCCTTGGTTCCTCCCGATAAAGCTTTATTTCTCGATCGCTTATATAGTTCAATGAAACAGTGATTACTTTTGATACCCGCGCTGATGTTGTTTGTGAAATTAACAGCTGTGCCTGTGTAAACAAACTCAATGACCATCTCGAAGTTATACCTATCGATAGTCACGTTCTGACCAAGTCTGCGCTGTGATTCGACTTTATGAGATCAAGATCATACACTTTGTTTTATCCTCGTTAACAACAAGACCCATTTTTCTTGCTTTCTATTCGAAATTCGCGAAGGCACCAGTAACTCCTCACTTCCTTCTTCCGGTGATGTCAAATTCATCGGCAAATTTAAGATGTTGTGTGGAATTGTTAAAGATAGTACCTGATTTGTTGGCCTCGGCCGGGATTGCGTACTTCAAACACAATGTTAAAACAGCTACATGACATTGACATGCCTCACTTCAGTCCTCTGGATGAATTGAAGGTTTCAGTAAAATCTCTTTCAATTTTAACAGTGCAGAAAGCATTTTCTAACGTCATCCTGATAAATCTTATCAGTTTATCAGGGATATCAAATCTTTAGACATGGCCCGATATATGATAAAGTTCATCTTTGGCTTTGAAATCGATGGGTCTACCGTCTACCCCAGTGTTCTGATTATGTCGACGGTAGATTTTTCCGGTCTTAAGTCGTACTAGTATGGTCTATAACTAACTCCAGCATGCTTAGATAGCTCCGCTTGTATACCATCATCACCAAAAGCTTTGAAAAATTTTAAGCAGATGATGTCAGGTGGTTACGTGGTTGGAACCCTAGATTATCAACCAAGTTAAGTTACCGATGCTGCTCCATGCTCTCATTACCATTCAGCAGATATTAAAGTGATCTCTCCTTATGGTAAACATCGCCTGCGTTTCGATTACAGTGTTGCCTTATCTTTCTTTATAGGCACCAGTCGATAGGTGAATCCATTAAGCATTTGACAGAGTATTGCTTCAACATCATGCTCTTTTATGGAAAATGCACGTTTTATGTATATGTACATAAATCTATACTTCGTCGTTACCTTCAATACAAGCTGTTTTCATGTCTGAAATCTACGATTTGCTGGATTCTCTCTTTGATTTTGCCTCGGATTCTCTCTTTGATTTTGGTCATTGATTTTCGCTCTAAAACTTCTAATCGCAATGCAATCTGTGATCGTCTGACTCATCAGCGCGCAAGCAATTCAACTTTGTAAGAATGTAACTTTAATTTTTGTGCAAAATTCGTTTAGCTTGTAAAATCGACGGATTTAATTCTTTGATGCTTATTGTGTATGTGTTCATCTGAAGAAAGTTTTGTTGTGTTTCCACGTAAAAATCTTACACTACATATTTTTGTTTTTAAATGCTTTTTAATTGGTTTTCTTTTTTTCAAAACTGTGGCCGAAACTCGAACCTCGATTCTGGCAAATTGTTTTTTGTTTACTCCTTAAGCCTAGTATGCAGCTGAAGTGAAACGAAAAATCCCATACAAAAATGGCACAGTGAAATCATAAACGAGATTTTTCGTCCTTCTTTTCGTTTTGTGGTACGCAGCTCCACGGTGAAACGGTTGATAACCGGTTCAAGTCTCCACTACTCTCTACACTCTTTTCGCACAGAATTTAATTGACCGGGACATTAATTGTTCGCGAAATTTTGACGTTTGTATTTTGTTCGTGTTTTTTGTGGTTATTATTTTTCTAAAATATATTTCTGTTCTTTTTATTTGTTTTTTTTTTGTGTTTTGAAAAATATTTTTTTACAAATTGTGGAACTCTGTATACATAAAAAATTGTCTGGTACCGTTTCGTTTACATTTCGTCTATGTTTTTGGAGACGACGGAAAATTTCGTTTCACTTCAGCTGCATACGGGCAATAACACTATTGACAAATATTTTTGTCCGACGGTATAAATCACCGATCGGTTGCAAGTTCACATTTCGAAAATGTGAAATAACTCGAGTTAAGTATCCATAGCAAAACATATTGAGAAAAAAGATAACATTATTTGTATTCAATGATATCTTTAGTCTCTAGTACAGTCTTGCACACAACGCTACAATGATAACATATGTAAAAGAGATAATATCGTTTGTATACAATGTTGGAATATTATCTCTTCTTCATTATCAAGCAAGACGATTGTACGCTTGGGTCTCCTTGTAGATAGATAAGAAAAGTATATAAATACGACTGTATGATGAATTTATCAATAGTCTTATTGTAACTACATAGTAGCCTTAAGCTCCTTTTAGAATTAGTAAAAAGTATTTCAATAATAAAGGACATAGTTCCAAATAAATATTGTTTAATTTTAAAAGTAAGAAACAAGTGTTTTAATTGGCGATCCTGCCAGGAGGTTAAATATACTTTTTAACTTCAATCGAGCGGACCTCGGGAACAAGTAGTGAAATCTAGTATAAACAGAACACTCGCGTTACCGGTTACAAGAATTACCTAGCATAGCAGGTACAAATATAGCTTCTTCGTACGAAGCAGCAAAGCAATTCAGTGAAAGTGTATATGTGGAGAAAAAAAACACACAAATTCGACGACAACAGACACGAGTTCAAAATGGAACAACTCGCAGTATTAATGGCAAGATTAGAAGCTTTAGAAACCAGGTGCAACACAGTAACACAAACCCTAGAGCACACACGCACAGAGAATGCAAGGTTAGCAGCAATAATAACTAACCAAAATCAAATAAACACTAATTTAGAAACAAAACTAAATGAAGTAAAATCTGGATTAGGCATAGTACCAAACATACCTGTGCTAGAGGAAATAAGAACCACATATACAGATGGTAGTGAAATACAGTTAGACGCATTTAAAAGCCTACCTATTTTCAACGGCGATCAATCAAATTATCGGTCGTGGCGCGAAGAAGCATCCAGATTAATGGACAGCATTAAAAACTTCAAAACACACAGTAAGTACGCAGCAGCATTGACTATAGTGAAAAGTAAAATACAGGGTGCAGCCGCGAATGTGTTAACTAATTATAACACAATTTTTAATTTTGAGGCGATACGTAACAGATTAGATTATACGTACTCTAATCAAGAACCTCTATACGTGCTACAAGACATGATGAAAGCCATCACGCAAAAAAGAAGCACACTGTCTGAATACCACGACGAGATAAATAAAAATCTCAATTTAATAATATCAAAAATCACTATGTCAGGTGATCCGCCGAATATAATCGACAGACTAATTAAAAATGCTAACGACGACGCAGTTCGTATATTCATTGATGGTATGAGTGACAACTTTACAAGAGGATCATTATATTCAGCTACAATAAATGATCTAGAACACGCATTCGCAATTGCTCGCAGAATAGAACATGATAATGTGCACAGGCATTTACATCTCACTCAAGATAAGCACCACAAAAATATGCCACATGAACGCAGAAACGAAAGAAGACCAAATTATTCGAGCCAAACAACGAATTATCAACCCCAGAAGCAATACGATAATATGCAGCAACACAATCAAGGACCACGCCTAAACCCTTTCAAGAGAAATGACGGACCACAGCCGATGGAGATAAACTCGAGACAAATTGTACATGCACAGCGACAAAATTGGAATCAATACAAACCCGATGTATATAATCCACCAGCGAAACGTGAACACAGCGGGAGTTTCAACACACACAACAGACCGCAACGATCTTATCAGCAGAACTTCAAGCAGCAGAGAGTAAATAACTCCCGACAACAACGCAGAGACGATGTCAGCAGTACATATGCAGAAGCAGATGAAACGGAATGTATGGTAAATAATAACATAAGAATAGATCATTTAAACTAGTAGACGGGTTGCCCTGCTTAAATTTAACTAGTATTATTTCTAAGAAAATTTATAAAATTCTTATTGATACTGGTGCAACCCATAATTACATTAATAGAAAATGCGATTCTAGCGAAAAAATTAAAATTAAACCTATAAAAATAAAAACAATGCATGGTTATTCTATGGTAGATACAAAGAAAGTAGTTAAGATATTAAAGAAAAATATAACATTTTTTGAATTAGAGGATATTCAGTCTTTTGATATGATATTAGGATATGAAGGACTTAAAGTTTTAAACGCGGAAATAAATTTCAGTAATATGACTCTAACTACCATAAGCAGTGTCGAATCTATTCAGAAAATTAATTACATAATTGGGGAAAATAATATTTATAAAGCAGACATAGATAGACTGATGAAGATTAATAACAGCATAGGACCGTTACCCTTTACAGATACTATAGAAGCAAGCATTAGGACGACCAATGATAATCCGGTTTATGTTAAACAATATCCATATCCCATAGCAGATAACGAATTCGTAAACAAAGAAATACAGAAACTCTTACATGACGATATAATAGAAAAAAGCCATAGTCCTTATAACAGTCCCATATGGACAGTACCTAAAAAAGGTTTGGACGAAAAAGGAAAACCAAAACGGCGCATGGTTGTTGATTTCCAAAAACTTAACGCTCACACTGTAACAGACAGATACCCCATTCCGGATGTCAACATGACAATTCAAAATTTAGGTAAAGCCAAGTACTTTACAACGTTAGATTTGGAGTCAGGTTTCCACCAAATTAAAATCAAAGCAGATGATAAAGAAAAAACAGCTTTTGCTATAAATGGCGCAAAATATCATTTTAAACGAATGCCTTTCGGGCTCAAAAATGCACCAAGCATATTTCAGAGATGCGTGGACGACATTTTGAGAGACTTTGTAGGTAAATTCGTACACGTTTACATTGATGACGTATTGATATATTCTTCATCTGAGGAAGAACATATACAGCACATAAGTCAAGTATTCGACGTACTCAATAAAGCCACATTAAAAATATCTGATGAGAAAAGTAAGTTTTTTCAAGAAGAAGTAGAATACTTAGGTCACATAATCAGACATGGTAGAATCACTACGAACCCTGAGAAAATAGCAGCTATAGAAAATTTTCCAGTCCCACAAACGGTAAAGGATTTGAGAGGATTTTTAGGTCTTACAGGTTACTATCGTAAGTTTATAAAAGGATACGCAAGCATAGCCAAGCCCCTGACATTATATTTACGAGGAGATAACGGTAAAGTAAACAAAAAACAAAGTAAAAATATTAAGTTAAATCTGAATGATTCAGCATTAGAAGCGATTAGAATTTTAAAAAATTATTTGAAAGAACAAGTCGAACTTTTTCAACCGGATTATAGTAAACCATTCGAGCTTACTACTGATGCATCCAACATAGCTATTGGAGCCGTACTAAGTCAGAATAAGCAACCTATACACTTCTTGTCAAGAACACTGAGTAAGACAGAAGAGAACTATAGCACAAACGAGAAAGAGCTATTAGCGATCATATGGTCCTTACAAAAACTCAGAAACTACATATATGGTATAGCAGACTTAACCATATATACCGATCACCAGAGCCTTATATATTCTGTATCAGAAAAAAATCCCAACACAAAGCTGAAACGTTGGAAGGGAATCATTGAAGACTTTGGAGCAAAATTAGTATATAAACCAGGAAACCTAAATCTTGTAGCTGACGCATTATCACGTCAACGCATAAATACTTCTACCATAGAAACAGCACATTCAGCTGAAAGTTCTTCTAATGATATAATAAAAACTGTGAATCAGCCTTTTAATGCATACGCTGCACAGTTCGAACTTATTGAAGATATAACAAATAATATCGAAACACAAATCTATTTTAGTAACAAAATAAGACTCATAATAAAGTTTAAGGACAAAGACTCTTTACTAAGGCAGATGAAAGAAGTTATACAACCCCAAAAGATTGTAGCTTTGCATACGAAATTTGAAAACATATACAAATATGGTGAAAACATAAAAAAAGAATTCCCACTAGTAAGATTTATATTCACACCAAGAAAACTTCAAGACGTGACAAATTTGGAGGAACAACTAAAACTTGTAAGGGTAACTCACGAAAGAGCACACCGAGGGTTACGTAACAATATACAAGAAATCTCAGAGAAATATTACTGGCCCGATCTAAATAAACAAGCAAAGAGTTTCAACAAAAAATGCATAGCATGTCTATTTGGAAAATATGAAAGAAAACCTATCAGAGAACCTCTGAATAATTCAGAAATACCAACACATGTGGGAACACACATTCATATGGACATATACTTCAACGACAAGTATACTTTCCTTGTAACAGTAGATAAGTATTCTAAATATACAATCCTTCGGGAAATCGAAACTCGAAACAGACTGTACGACGTTATGGAAGAGGTCTTATCTAATTATTTCCCAAAATGTGAACGACTCATGACAGATAATGAGAAGGGATTCAAAACAGAAATGGTGAACCAAATGTGTTTGAAATACAACATAACTAAAGTAGAAACTCCAGTATACAGATCGACAGCGAACGGTCAAGTAGAACGTGTAAACGGTACAATAACTGAACTGTCTAGAATATTCACAATTCAGAATAAAACAAGACTTATCGACGAAATATTTAGAACAGTGCGTGAATTAAATAATTCTATACACTCAGTTACCGGTTTGAAACCTAGAGACATTTTCTTTAATCAAAATAAATATAGCAATAGTGAAATTATAATAAATAAACTAAACTCAGCATCCAAAAAAGTGATCGAACGTCTAAATAAAGGAACTCGACACAGAGAGTATAAAAAAGGAGATAAGATAATGGTAAGAATCACAGGTCTTAGAAAGAAATCTAACGCCAGATACATAACAAGAATAGTAGAAGAAGATAAAGGAGACACTGTAATCTCTAAAGAAGGAATAAAAATTCACAAGGATAACATAAAGAATTATCATTTTTCAGATGACGAAAATATTAATATTCCTAACATTACTAGGAATTGTACAGAGTCAAGAAGGGCAAGGAAACGTTCAAATAACTGAGTTACTAAACAAGAAGTTTATACTTACGCAAACAGATGACGTGTATTTATTCAAAGAACAAACTTATTTGTTACATGCAACCAACCTGACTTCGATATTTCAACCTTACGTAAATATCGTAACTAGTAAATATCAACCTACACAAGAAGAAAAAATTTGGTTAAGTAAAATTAAGAATTTAGCAGACCAATTACAAGAACATACTAGGCATACTAGATCAATTAACTTTTTAGGAACAGCTTTCAAATATGTGTTTGGTAATCCTGACCATTATGACTTAGTTAACATAGAAACGAGTATAAATAATCTCATAGAAAACAATAATAAACAAAAAACTATAAATTCTAGATTTGAACAAATTTTGCAACAATTCGAAGGTCAGAGCCTTAAAGAACATTTAGTAATAGAACAAGTGTACGAACAATTATTATTATTGACCAGAACAATTAATGCAGCAAAAAATAATGAATATTTATCAGAAAGCCTAGACTTAGATGACATTAAAAATATTATTCAACATGAAATAATTCAAGTACCCATAATAAATATACTTGAGTACTCTAAAATATTATTAGCTAGAACTGATGAATTCTTCATCACAATATATAAATATCCAGTTCTAATTAAATCATGTAAATTGTATAAAGTAACACCTTTAAATTCAAAACATGGAAAAATCATTACAGATAAAACAATTGCCTTATGTAACCAAACTTATTTAAGAACAAAAAATTGTCAAAATCATCTAAGTAAAAACATTTGTGAAATTAACTTTGAAGAAGAAAATTGTCTTATTCCACTTTTAAAGAATATAACTTCAAAATGCAACATTAAACAAGAATACGATTACGACTTAGAAATTGAATCCGGTGTTATGTTATTAAGCGGTAAGCATAAGTTAAATAATCAAACAATTAATGGTATAAACTTAGTTACTTATGAAAATACTATAAATCTAGACGATAAAATATACAAAAACATGCATAAGCAAATTAAAGAAGTTATATTAAGAAATCATAATTCAGAGTCTTACATCGACCAAATAATTAAAGAAGATACAATGTACAAATTCGATAACATAGATACTTTAAAAAAACTAATTATTCCTTTTGAAGAAAAACCGATATTATCAACTATATACACAATTGTAACACTGATTGTTATTCTAGCATTTACGTACGTAATGATAAAAACTATACAATGTATAACAGATCGTCAAAAACAAAAAAAGATTGACGCATATAACAAAACTTATGAAAGAGAAATGTTAAAAATAGCGTCGAAAAATCGGGACGATTTCGTTTAACAAGGGGGGGAGTTAAGTATCCATAGCAAAACATATTGAGAAAAAAGATAACATTATTTGTATTCAATGATATCTTTAGTCTCTAGTACAGTCTTGCACACAACGCTACAATGATAACATATGTAAAAGAGATAATATCGTTTGTATACAATGTTGGAATATTATCTCTTCTTCATTATCAAGCAAGACGATTGTACGCTTGGGTCTCCTTGTAGATAGATAAGAAAAGTATATAAATACGACTGTATGATGAATTTATCAATAGTCTTATTGTAACTACATAGTAGCCTTAAGCTCCTTTTAGAATTAGTAAAAAGTATTTCAATAATAAGGGACATAGTTCCAAATAAATATTGTTTAATTTTAAAAGTAAGAAACAAGTGTTTTAATTCTCGTCAATAAATTTTATTGTCTTGCAAAAGAGCAAAAACGAGTCATGTTATTTGAAATGTCACCCGTCTTGTTGAAACTACATGTCTTCCACATCCATATCTTTGATTTGATGGCGAACAATTAAGTCAACATTTGGCTTTAGCGGCGAGAATGGGCAGTCTTTTATTTTCGAAGAATTAATGGACCTTTGAAATTACACCACCCACCATACTGAGTACTGACTTTTTGTGTATCCAATGGATTTACCACAGGCATATGTGGATTTCCACTTCCCCATACATACAAAATTTAATTTTCTAACGTATCCAACTAATACAACAAAAACTCAAGCAAATATGAACTTAATTAAGTCTATATAATTATTGTGACTTAACGCAAAACGCGATAAAAACAGTAGTGACATTTCGTTAACTTATCGATAATTTATATTGAAATGTCAAAAGTGACATTCAGTGATGATGGTGCAAAATTATTTGTCTAATGTTTAGTGCTGCCAAGTTATTTAAGATGTAAAGATGTTCCGATATTGTTTTTTTTGTTCAATTCTATCTGAAGTTGGGAAAAAAAAACTTTAGTAATACAAAAGGTCGGGCAAAAGTCGTCACTCGTCGTCGTCACTTTATCGGGAGATGCTTTAATTTTTGCAAATGTTATAGCATGTCATTTGCAAAATCTATATCATCTTTCTACATGTTGCTGTTTCACCTGTCAAATGATTTGTTTACTTGACAAATGTCAAAATGGAATAACTGACCATCTCCACCATTTGCAAAAAATATAGGATGTTCCGATAGGAAGATGATGACTTATAGCATTAATTTTTTTCTATAGCATTAATTTTTACTTCATTACCATAATCAGTAAATTAAGGTCCTCAAAACCACTTTCTTTAGTTTTTAACGAACAATCGTAAACAAAGTTCTTAGATTGAAATTGAAATTATTTGATTGCCTTCAGTAATGGTGGTTCAAAAAAGAAACGCGAAGTAAAATAAAAATAACCAACAATCTTAATTTTATTCCTCCATTTGTGATATCTGATGTTAAAAATAACCAACAGAAAAAAAAAGAAAATTTACCACGTACCTTTTATCCCAAAATGACTGTAAAATATACTCTTTCGTAAATTAACTTTTTTTTCTGTAAATTTTAAGGCACTTGCTTTTTTATTGCTTTTTCTGTGCAAATATGGCATTGAGACAATGCCCTGTGATAGAGGGGGAGATAGGACGACGAAGACCTAGGACTCCCATAAAAAAGTCCTAAAAAGACAGAAATATACGAACAATGTTCAAAGGACTTTCTTATAGTAAGCAGTAAGTATGGCAAGGTTTAACTGGAGTGTAAGCCAATATGGTGAAGTCCCTATACATCTGATGCCACTTATATGTTACGCGCGCTCTATACACCACCAACTGACTGTCATGTCATTGAAGACGCGCGATTGTATTAGTGGTTTTTTTGTTTACATGCCATAGCCATATAGCTTTTGTAATAAAACAAAGCCCTAAAGGGACATTTTTCTGTTCAAGAAATTCTTATATTATATCCATAGATTTTTTCTTTTTTTTTTAATTTCAAGTATGCAACTTATGTAAGTCGTGTTTTTTTCATCGTTTTTTTTATGAATAGGGTAATTTGCCTCTTCGGTCTTTACTTTTACATATTTAATTGACAAAAATACAAGAGATGTCGAAAACATTCACTTTCCTTTGATCTGTCTTACATAGCTTTATCAAATCCTTTGTATTTTTCAATGTTTAAAAAAAGGATGTCGTAGTAGATATCCCCACTTATAATTGCCTTCATAAGAAAATGATGAAGACTAAAAGATTAAGAGGATTTTTTTTTTTTATTTGAATTTTGTAAAACGAGACGATGATGGTTTTACGATTAAATATGTATTAGGAAATGAAAGACGCATATAAAAGGATTTGTAATATTACATTGCGTATTTTAAATAAAAACATAATTTATTCAGGACTATAACAAGAGTAGGTAGGTACTCTGCGATTCCTATTCAAATATGTATGTGTGTTTTTGATTGTATAGATGCATAGGAATAGATACTCAAGTTCATGTTTTTGAATTTGGCCCTCCGGTAGGGATAAGGAATGGAATTGTTTATTTGATGAGGTTATTGGCTTTAGGCTTGGACTTTTTGGCATAAAAAGAGGTCTGTTTGTTGTTGTGAAAATGAAAATCAGTTTTGAATAATTTAACATCTATTCTTTAAGGACCTTTGGAGAAATTGAGTGTATACAATATAGAATGTTGATTCCGAAAGTAATCGGTTTTGCGCCTTGAAGTGAATATTAAATTTAAAGAGGATTTCTTAAAGAATCACATTAACACCTTAGAGAGGGTATTTCCAAATTTACAAGATTGTAAAAACCTATAAAAAATGTTGTTTTCCTAAAAAATACAGGTACTTAAATGTCAAATATGAAGATCCCATGCGTTCACCCAAGAATGATATATTATCAAAAATCCCAACTGATTCCTTAAAACTACTGATGACATCGCATTTTGCAGTTGCAGTGATAATAATTCTGAAACATTTAAAACTCTCAATACACTTGTTTAACCAGTTTATTTAGATAGATTGTTATGCTTACTTATTAAAGATGGCGCTTACAGTCCAACGGGCTCAATCAACATGCATCCGTCTCCAGCCAGATCTATTTCGAGCTATAAGCGCCTAGTTACGCACAGCTGAGGCTGAGGTTGTCTTTCACTTGTACCTGTTTCATTTGTTGGGGTCTTCAATTTAGATCATAAATAAGTATTCAAGGCTTGTTGGTGTTTCAGAACAATGAGTTTTTTCAGTGGTGCCCGGTGGGAACTAGGGGAGTTACTCTGACGAACAAACCCCTTCCTGTGGAGAGCCGGATAAACCGCTCCGTATATTGACCCAAGCTCCAAATATGTATGTAATAGCCCGTATAAGGTTTTCAGAAGTAGTTCATTCTGATATATGATTCACTGAAATTTATAAATCTTATGCTGTTTGACCTTTGATGGAAAACCTATGAGTAATTGATAAGATAACCATTCAGAAGTATTGCTTAATCACAATAAGCTTTTTCTTGAAATCTTTGAAAGTTTTTCTGATTCCTGGAAAAAAAACATTTTCCTGTGTGTTTTTTTCTAAAGAGACAAAGCTCTCGGCAGCTGTTAAGCAGCTGTTGTTATTGCTAGGACCTCAACTTGGATTTGAAAACTAGTTCAAGGGCTTCTGAAAATAATCCAGCACCAGCCACCAATATCTATTTTCGATTTGTTGGTAAAGATATGGTAACTGGTTATACAAAATATCCTGTTGCCTAGAACACTGTCATTGTTTTCTTATAAGTAGCTAGTTTATGTTAAGTTTTCTTTCAAATATTACCCCAAGGAGATATGTGGAGTGGTAAAAGATTTTCAGTAGAGTTTTTTCAATTGAAGGCATTCAAAATATGTACTCGTACGTGGATAGTAAAACAAAATTTTCTATAGCGTTTTGGCTAGAGGGGTTCGAGTTGACCATGGGTGGTGTAAATGTAGTATAAAACTCCTTACTTTCCTACACGCCATCTTTTGTTAACTAGGTGCATTACTACTTTGATTATTGATCATCTATATACATGTGCTGAAATAAATAAATGTGCATGGGTAATGCATTCGTTGGAATAAAAGTCACGTCAAACAAGATAAATAGATTGATCTACATATTTTCAGTATTCATAAGAAAATATACGTCGACGCTTTTTTGACGTTTCGATAAGGAAATGATGAATGTGAAATGAAAAGTGGATTATCTATTTTTTGGTAGAAGGGCTCACATTCCATAGACAAGAGAATAAAATAATATGAAATAAAATGAATTTGAAATAAATTTGTATTTTGGGAACTGGGGCCGAATTTCGCAAGCGTTAGTTTTGCTGTGAGTTTCTTCAAAACTCACACTCCTATAGTCACAGCCGTTTGCAAAAATGTTTTTCACGAGATTCCGCAAAATATTTTGTATTTGAATGCGCCGAATAATTTTCTGTTCGTTGTCTAGTGAGCTGAAATTAATTTGAGTATTGTTTTTTGTTTATTTTTGATATTTTAAATATTTTATACTCACGCTCTGAAATAAAGTGCATTAAAGCATTGAATGCAATTTCAGTGAAAACTCTACGCATAGCTTCAATAAGCGAACAAATCTCATAACCGGGTGAAAATTCAGGGACCATTAGGGTCCGCTTAAAGGAGATTTTACTGAAGTTTTTGTCAATTTGAAAAACTAAAACCAAAAAATCGTGTGATTTTTTTTATTTTGCGTAAATTCCTTGAAGTTAATAAAATATAAAAAAGTCATTTACTGGCATACCAATTTAAGAATTAATTAAGTATTAACTAAGAAATGTAATACCGAAATTATATATACTATTATGTGCTACTTGTAATAGGATCAATTTATTTTTTCCTTCCTTAAAAGAGCCAGTAAGCGTTTACGTTTGAAGATATGATGATATTGTGTATTATTTAGGTAGCAAGTTTTGATCAATAACCTAAAATTATGTAAGTCAATGTTACCGTACATCTGGTTGTTTTGTTTTGCAAGAAATTACCATAAAAAATATTGCTACCTTAAGTTGGCATTGACGCCCTGGAGCACCAATAAAATTTAATGAAAATCTTAACCTGCTTCCGTGCTTTGTGCAATACTCCTTGGTGCGCACCTTTCCAAATCATAAAACTACATCTTTGGTACTTCCATTAAAAAAAACAGGCATAATATTTTGATTTCTATCTCAGTTTCGAGAAGGTGGGTAAAATGCATGCTACTATAAAATATTCCTGCATCATCTTATCTGAATCAAGTTTAATAGCTTTGCTGAACTATCCATGCAAAGCTCTCGCATAGACCACCCAAACAGGAAGCGCTGGTAAAAAGTAGTTAGTAATGCGAAGAAAATCGCCATTATTGAAATGCATGCAACCGCGTATAAAGAAGCCAAATCAAAAAACCCTCAAGGAAGAAAAAGATACATAAAAAAAAATTATCCACAATAGACATCCTGCCGTTCCTTATTCAATTAAGCAGTCAGAATTTATTGGAAGACATTATTAACGTTGCGCCATTGCACGATATGATTTTTAAGAATATAAAATCGAAAGATACCGATTGGTTCTCAATTCGCAGATCATCCATCCGCCGCCGCCGCAATGAAAGAGGAGGATTCGGCATTCAAATGTGGATGAGGAATTGATGGAGTAAATTGTGATTGGGAAATCGTGCTCACAGAGCGCGTATAAATTACCCACAACGCGCAACATTCATATACCTAATAATCTATCGTGATGTGTTGACTGGTTGTAGTAATTTTGTTACAATGTTGCAATGTTAAGACCACGACGAAACTGCAACATGATGCGCTGCTGTTAGAGGTGTAAATAGCTTTGAACTTGTCGGAAATTCATCATCAATGAAATTATTATAAAACCTAACTTAACAGGCTATCCAGACATCCAAATAGGTTCGACATGTTTTCGTTGGAAGGGAATTAAAGATACATTGTAGGCAAATTACAGCACCGTTTTTCATACGAAACGTGCTCACTTGAGGACTATGTGATTTTACCTTTTGTGGTGTCGAAAAATTAATATCAGTTTCTTGAATTATTTATCGAACATGCAATTTGTTTATCGGATTTTTTTTTTATTGATGTTAAGAATTTCTTACGTGTACTGCACAGCGTGGGGGTAGGACAAAAATAGTGTCATAATGTGAATATGCTAATGTTTTTACAAATTGTGTCTAAATGTCCATGCTACCCAACTAACAAGTTTTCACCACTTATTTTTTGTATCTTTAGACGCCCTAGAAAAAAGGGTTCTAAGTAGAATAGTTTCGTATTTCTAAAAGTTGATTTTCTAGACCTTGCAATATTACTAAATCTTGTCAAAGTCACGCTGAAAAAGAATTTCAAGAACTTCAGCATTTGAAACGGTTCTGATCGCGATTACATCACCGGCATACGCAACGACATGGGTTAAACTTTTTATAAAATCGGGTAGTATAAATGCTGATCATGGTCGCCATAGTATCATGATCGCTTGAAAGCCGAACAGCTGTTTTCCAACGCACTAAATTATGTGTTACAGAGTTCGTTGTTAAACATGGTGGTGTCTTTTTTTCTTTTTCTCCGACGATATGTTATGATCTCGAATGGGATGGCAACTCTCACTTCACCATTTCATCTCTGCTTGTGGGGCTCGTCAGGTTGGCCTCAAAAGTCGTCGGCAGGCATCCAGATAGTTTGTTTCACGTCTGAGGTGAACTGAATGCTGGTGTGGTTGCATTTGTTTTTTCCGGAGTTCTTTGGCCTGCCTCTTTCGCGATTGTACCGGAACGTTGTATAAAAGTGCTTTCTCCGCGTCTCTCCTTAGTACATTACAATACCAGCTCAGTTTGTCGTGCTGTATTTTATGCATTGTTGGTATTTTTGACGTGTAGATTTTTTAATTAAGTAGCGCTTTGTTACTTCTACTGTCATGCGAAGCATATTCATATTATTTGCCGTCGATTTGTTTTCATAGTTCTTGTTCATTGTCCACGAATGTAAACCTTATGTTAGCAATGGACGAACAACTGCATTATAGAGCTTTCTGTCCGCTTAGAGGACATTTTTCTGACACCGAAGATGTCATTGTTCTCAAGGCATTCCATCCATCTTTATCTTACGGGATTGTTGATCTCTTCATCACAAGATGTTTGAATTTTTTGGTACTTATCATTAATACAAGTTATACAAACAAGATGTTGTGTAAAACTGTAGATTTCTACTATTTCCTGAGAGAGAGGACTAAGTATAATACTAGACTTTTGTGATGATGGCGTTTATCGGGGGTTTTTATTGAACCGATGATCGCCACCGCGTGCTGTGATGTTATTTTGAAGATAGAAGTGGTGAGTCAGTTCTCTAGATCATGGTATGGGCAAATATTCCTATTAAACTTATACACTTGATGGAAAGCAGCTCCGTGGACTTTACTTTCTCCTTTAAATCCTCGTTTGTATAGAAATCATCGTCCAAGATTCAATCCCCCGCATTTATCTCTGCGGTCTAAAGTACGTTCATCGTTTTCTGCCGTATCTTCAAGTCCGAGATATGGATCGTCAGTTTGATCTTTCCCTCTCAATATCGTTTTAGTTTTTGGAAACATAATTGTATATTGAGTCACCACCTATGTCAGTTTTGAGTTTTTGAGTAGATCCAGAAAAACACTGCTTCCTAGAAACGACAGCCTATTTCTCGCAAAAAGATCGGCCCTTTAGAAGTTTCTATTCGATTTTCACATTCTTCATGTTTGACGTCTCAATCTCGTGAGTTGTTGAACCGATTTTTTCTTACGATATTGTAGTTATTATGATTCAGTTATTAGGCTTGTAAAAGATTGCAATATTTTTTTATCTTTTTTTTTTATTTGAGACTTCAACATAAAAATTCACAATCACCATTCATTTGAAATCAATGAATTCCAAGCATTAATTTGCAGTCCAGCATTCTTTTGCAGTCCAGCATTTAGTACGTATGCAATGCAAAAGAATGCAAAATAATGTTAGGAAGACTTGGAATGAAAAGGAATTCTTGGACTGCAGAGGAATGCTTGGACTGCAAAAGAATGCTTGGAACGTAAAAAAAAATGGAAGGACTGTAAAGAAATGCAAGTGATGCAAGCATTCTCAAATGACTGCATTCAATTGATTGCTGCAAAAGTAATGGGGAAACAAAATAATTGCAATCATTTTGATTTTAAATTGGTGATTGTGAATTTTTAAGCTGAAGTCTCAAATGAAGTCAATGAATGCAATCTTTTTATTGAAGTCAGTAAAGATTGCATTCACAAAAGATTGCATTCTTTTACAACCCTGCTACATATTACATTATTACTTTTGGTTATGCAAATGCATTCATTCCATCCTAAACACAGCAAGAACTTAAAGGATCTCTCAGGCAGCGAAACTATTACGATCTAAGTTGTGGCAAACTCGACTGAAAAGAATATAAATGACCCACCCTAGTCAACTACTCCTGGACCATTTTGTTCAATACTTGGCCTACAATGGGCAGCAAGTCCATAATTAAAGAAACCTCTGCCATCGCATCAACTACTCCTTCCGGACATCGTTTGGGCATACAAAATCTGAAATATGGACCTTGTGAGACCAGGCACTTTAGACATCGCTGGTAGTTAGCAGTAGTTTCCACATCCCCTTCCTGGCTTTTACTCTGTTGAATAACTTGATAAACTCGATATAATCGTTCTCTATTCCTATTTTTCGAAGCTCATCTAAGTTCAGTTGAAGAACATATACTCATAAATTGGACCGTTTGGAATTTATCTTCTTTTGTCGTAAAGCTGGAAAATTCGCTGGTGAAATCTTAAAATAGACTCGATATTTTCGTATGCTGCTCCATTGCAGTCCGATGTCACAGCTAATTTGTTTGTTGTTGCTAGTGGAAGTTCCAAGGCCAACGTTATATTTTCTGGAGAAGCGTCTTTCAATGTCCTCGTTTGTTTGACAATCCATTGTTTTTGGTTTCGATTTCTTTAAATTTCGTATTAATCGATCCGCTGTAAACCACGATACCAATTGTCCTCCTAACTCGTCGCTTAAAATTGGAAGTCCCCTACTTTTAGTGCAATTAAGACATTTACACTCAATTTGAATGTAACTCAACTTGAATACATTTGCGAAATTTAATTTGAATGCTGGAAATGTCATCAATGAGTTCCTAGTTACTTTTTCACAGCTGAAGATCGTGCAACTCACTGACCACTAAGAGCTTTTGTTGAATACCGAGCTGAACCCAGACCGAATCAAATGAATAACATTTAAAAAATTGGGCGCCTGTGTTCAAGTAGGACTCTGGGAGATACAGAGAACATTTAATGCAACCTAACTAACGGAAAAACTAAATGAAAACGGTATTATTTCTGAAGATGAACCAGCGAATCCCATCGCTGGAATCGTTACACATCTTTGGTCGGTGTCAGAGTTTTGATATCTATAACCTCATCAAAGTAATTTCTGTGAATTATTGTTCAAAGCAGAAAATCTTCTTTTGGTTTATAATCTTGTCTGGCTTCAGCTTAAAAGCCAATAAAACATCTTAATTTCCCCCTCACTTTTCATTCACATACCTAAAGTCATCTCTCATCTATAATGCGCCATCGCAGTGTATAACAACACTTTTTATTTGTTTCAATTTTTTTGTTTTGCCTCACGGATTCCATAGATTAGTTCTTTCCATAATTGGCTCAGAGGAATTGTTAAATAATTATGAGTTCGATAGATAAAGCAGACACAATAATTCCGCATCTGGTTCACGCCACGATTTAGTCAGTCATCCGTATAAAATTCATATGTATATATGCATTGATCAGTTCTGCACAATACAACTTACTCTTGGGGCATCTTGCGTTAGCGTTCATTCGAACACATCATCAATCTCGGCACGTAAAGACAAGGGAATGTGGTGCTTTGGCTGCTGTAACAAATCTACACACTCATTTATATAATATGTTGGCCTTTTTTTCTGGAATCATATTTCTAGCTATACACTGTGGTATTCCCCATTGTTGGTCTACTCTAGATTGTGGTCCGTAGTATGGAATGTGCTCTGCATCGATGCGCGTGCGTTTGCCGGTTCATCTGGTTGGGGATAGAGATCCAATGAATCTGGCTATTATCTGGCTATTACCAATAAATGAACGAATTGTGGTTTTCGCCTTCGGACAGGTAAATAAGGAAATACCTCTCACTAAGATATCGACGACGACGAGACGGGGCCGACGGATAAGCCACTGAGATGATGTTTTTTCCTAAAGAGGAATCTGTTGTTTTCTTGAGATTTCCATGTTTACCAGGTCTGCTCTTGTGAGACTCTACGTGTGAAATTAGTTTTCTTTTTTTTTTCATTTTGGTTGGTTAAATAATTGTTTACACTTTTTTGCTAAAGTTGTTGGCTGTTTTCATTTAGTGATGGGCCTTCCGGTTCGACAAGTATAAACAAGTTGTTTCAGCAGCTCTTAACATCTGATCAAAGTGATTAAACGTTAATTTGCAGACGTAATTAAGATCCATAATTGACGCATGCTACTCTCATAGTGAAGTGAAAATCTACATGTGGAAGATCGATGACAGTCTCTTAACAAGATCGAAATGATTTAAAAACACCTTTAGGCGAATGATCCGTCTACATTTTTTCATCGTTAAATGATTCGATGACAAAAATGGCCTCAAAAGGAAAACCTAGGTGTAAAACCGTTAGTAAAGATGACGTAAGTGATGTGTGAAAAACAAGATGCTGTACAACTTCACCAAAGATATAAAAGTTTACAAGACCACAATTTGCTCACAGAATTGACACCTTGTCATGAAAGACATAGTGAAAGTAAGTTTTTGCTGAACGCTCGAATAAGATTGATCACCTTTAAACGTTGAACATGTGCTTCGATCATTTTAACTTTATTTGATTCGTGTTTTTATCAGTGTCTGTGGAAAATGGCAATTTGTAATTCAGTAAGTGTTGTGTTGGAAGTTGGAATACTTGATGATTGAAGGTTTGACTTCATAAAGAAATGAGTAATATAATATTCAGAGCTCGTTTTATTGTGTTTTATGTTTAGTTGAGTCAAGTTTAAGGACTATAACATCATTTATGTATGAATAAGTGGAAATGTTTCGACTTTATTGCAATATTTTATAACCGGTGGGGTATTTAGGGTTCCTTACGAATCCACTGAACTCCAGCGTCCTGAATTTATTATTATTGTTTATGCTTAGTATGAAAAATTAAAATTTAAGATGTTTGTTTTGTGAGTCGGATATTACAGACGATATCTGCTTTGGAAGCATTTTTCTCAGTGAACCCAAAACCATGTATAGTGATAATCCCTAAACCAGCTAGGTATAAATGTCTAAAAAAATGAAGGCTTAGGTAATTTTTCCGGAGATCCTGAAACCCAACTTGAGGACGTGGAGCTATCCAGATTTGGTTCGCCTTTCAGTGAGAGCCCAATTACCCCCATTTTGATATTCGATTTCTATCCGTGAATAGAAATATGGATAATGGATATACATATTTCTATCCACGCAAGCTTTTTTACATTTACTGTCGTTTTCACCAAAACTCAGTCGCTGAAAATAAATCAGCTGGAAATAATAGATATGTATGTTGATATGTAAAAATCTTACTTTTTCCATCGGTTAATTTTTAAGTACATTATGCGTTCATTATTCAGCATCCAGTTTGCCTGCTCATCATCCACAAAAAACTTTCTTGCTCAACAATTCTGTTGCAGGATTTGAAATTTACAAATTCTGAGCTTCAGCCGCACTCTGCACCTATCTCGAATGCCTCATCATTTGTTTTTTAATTCAAAAAAGTATCATTTTGAAAATCAGCATTATATAAGTTGTATTGGCAAAAGGGGGTACCGACATGTCGTCAATTTATTGTTTTGTCTATTAACGCATCCTTAAATAATCAAAGCTTGAAAACCTTAAAAAAAATGTTCCAGGCTTTCTGAAATATTATTTTCACTTTAATTTTCACTTTGATTGCCGACTCATCCTTACTTTTGGTTTCCCCAATACATTTTCTTGTGAGCTGGCTTTACACTTATCTACCAATCAAACGCCAATTATGTCATCGATGTTGTATTGATTTTTTTAAATAGGGCTTTTTAGGTAACAACGATATATCTCTTTCTCGTTCGCAGAACAGTGTCATAATCAGCATTACGCGGATGACAGCTGAATTTGTTTTATCATTGTTGACAAATTGAGAAAACAATAGCGAAAATTATATAAATTGTGAATTATGTATTATTAAACTTTTTAGTCACGTAAATTTCAAATTTCACAGGAAAAAGAGATTATTTACAAAATACTTTTACAAGATTTTGAGTTTGACAGTTTGAAAAAAGGGCGATACATATTTATTTTTTGACAACATAGTTAAATTCCCTATTTATGGAAGATGTTCGTAGATTTTGAACGTTCACACAATTGTACAATTGTGCACACATGTATAAACTTCAAAATGTGCAAACAATTTTAGCAAAGTTTTTTTTGGTGTTTATAAGTATCTACTTTGTGTGCATGGTTTTCACCTGAAGGACGTACTGTGTTCAGACACAAAGATCAGACTCTGCGTATATTAATTTCCAGATAAAATTATTGACCAATTGTATAATTTAATTAAAAATGTTAAAAAGATAAGATAAAATCTTCTTTTTTCTTTGGCTTTTAGGTCACGATGAGTTTATAAGTGAAACAAATATGTTGCCATTTACTTTTCCCGACGTTTCGGCAGGGGTTGCTACCCTTTTCAGGGGAACTTTATTGTGAAACATAAAAAAACAGAATATATAAGACATGTATTATGACAACTCAAAATAAAAGCTTATAAAAAGCTTTCCAGGAACATTTAAGAAATGTTTTTTTGTTTTAATAGTTTTTGAAATATTTCTGATTTTTTTTTTTTTGTTCGGATAAATACTTTCGAAAAAAATGTGATTTTCAGACTTAAAACCCACATTTTAAATCATACAGCTAAAACTCACTTAATCCTTGTATGGGCATGAAAAACTGCCTCAAATACAAATGGTGAGAGTATTTATTAGATGCTCACTGACTCGTCAAATAATTTCTGATAACTTGCATAATTTATTATTTGATGAATACAAAATTAGTGAGAGTGACTAGCAAAATAAAACCTAAATACCATAAGCCTTTTAATTTTATGTCATAAAGTACACAAGTCATCACACACTAATCTTTCGTTCTTTCCAACTTCACCGAATTCCTCAGCTCAAATGTCCAATCCAATTAAATTTCCTCATCAACTAATGTGACTTTGCCTTTTCGCAATGAAATCCAAGTAATAAAATGCTTCCCAACAATCCCCCAGAACTTTCCTCGTGTCATTTTGGATCAACCGTGTCCTAATAGCTTCCACAATAACCACACTAACTCAAATTGACTATAAAACTGCTCTGCTAATCAAATTATCTCTGTACCGGATTGCCCACGATCAAGGTAATTGAATCAAGAACGCTTAGAAAGCAAGCAAACTTAAGTGCTGGTGGATGGTCGTATAGGTAATCCTTTATCATTGACCACCGACTGGTAGCTGAAATACCCCCTGCCAATTCATAGGACACACTCCTCCTCCTTATACATAGGTGCAAATTAAAATTCTAAAGTTATGAAGCCTATAAACTCGGTTACTTAAGTGGAAGACTACGAGGACCAGACGTGTCACCGCAGCTCCAAATCCCAGCTTGTTCTTGACTTTACGAGCATGTTCGCAGAGATTTCTCAAAACTTTTATTGATTCGAATGAGATGATGAGCGTGTGTGTGGCCCGGCCATGGTGTTGGCTTACGTGAGTGCGGATTTGGATTGGGAAACATTATTGTTAGTTAATAGCAAGCTTAATGGCAATTTACTATCGTTTTAAGTGCTCTTCCTGCAGGATGATGATGATGATGATTTTCAACTTGGTTGGGAGTGGTTTGGTTCTTTGCTTTGAGTTTAAGTGCCGAAGCTCTTTATACCTTATGTAGCTGCTGCTTTTACGATCTCAGTTGGTGTGAATTTATGTGTTTTTCTATACCAGCTTGGCGTATATGGTTGCCCACTGCGTTTTATGGGCAAGTAGTTGGAAAGGGATTATTAAAATTGTGGTTTATTGGATGTGGCGGTTGTATTTAGAGCTCAAAAGGATCAAAGAAGTTATATTAGGGACATGGATTGTGGACTGATAAGAAGTGTCGTGTCATAGCGGAATTCTTCAGTTGACAGTTGTCATAATCTTCACAGTTAATTTGGTAAAGTCGAAGACGGGACTGATAAATTGAATATAGTGTTGACTTTTATCGCAAATTTTAAGATAATTGTTGTTCCATAAAAATATTTTTTATTTAAAGGTATTTTTTATTTAAATTTTATTCTGTCATCAAAAGGTTTTCCAGACAGACATATTTATGTCAACTTTTATTGGACTCCAGGGTTTTATGCGGAGGTTTTGGAGATGAATTATGAATGTTCTATGTAACCCTTTGATTATAGCAAAAAAAAAAAAGTTTAAAAATTAATTTTTAAACTTAAAATTTTGAAAAACAAAGTTTTAAAAAAATGTTTAAATAATTTTTTTTTATTTTAAGTATAATTTTTTATTTTAAAAATTCAATGTTATTATTATTTTTAGTCAAAAACAGAAAACCGGATGCCGAAGTGTCTTGTACTTTTTGAGAAAATTAAAAATAACAAAAACTACCTCGTTTAGGCTAGTATTAGGATATTACAGGATCAACTTCGTGATAGGAGAAGCAAGCCCAAATTATTTGTTTTTCTCCTCCGTGTTTTAGAGTCTTTTACTGTATACCTGGGATTGTTAAATGGATTTACATCCAACAATCCCCGGTATACAGTAAAGATTCTAAAACACGAAGGAGATAAACTAATGATTTGTACTTGCTTCTCCTCCCACGGAGTTGGGCCTGTAACATCCTATCAAGGGCAAACATAAAGATTGCCCACAATTATACTCATATCTCGAAACAAATTATCAATTTTTTTAAGGAAAATCATAGGTTTTTGGAAAAGGGCACATTACATCTGCCATTTCCATCCAAAAATGTGTTCTTTTTACATTTTTCTTATTTTTTTTTAATGAAAAAAAGCAGACAGTATCCTGTCAAACCTGAAATTTAAGTTCTTTTTTATTTTAAGATTTTGCTGAGCTTTGCGCTTTATTACTTTGTGGTTGGACAGATTCGGACGAATTTAATTTTGACATTTGCTAAGCATTCAGCGTGAACTAATGTTTGTTACAAATCCAATTCTGACATTTGTACAATATTCAATACGAAACTGTCATCAGAAAAATATATCTTTAAAAATTTATATGTTGACAGATATCTATAAATTTAATTTTGACATTTGCGGAAAATCCAGTGCAAACTAGCTGTCATCAGCAATCAATTAATATTTAACACTTTTTCTTTTGAAAGATTTTTAGAGCCAAATATCCAAATATTATAACTAAGGTTGAACCACGATAGTTCAACAGGCCTTTACAAATCCGGAGTATTTAGTGCGAACTGTCCTCAGAGGTAATATATATTTGACATTTTGTTGTTTAAGATATGTTAGAATCTGATTTTAAGCATTGCAAATTAACTATTTAGTGCGAACCGTCATCGCAAAGCTATATATAAATCGTTAATAGGTTTTGGTTTAAAGTATAAATTAATTTTTGGTTACACTAAATATGGAACAGGCAATAAAAAATAGTGCTCCAGAAACTCCATTTGAATTTAAAAAGAGTGTACCCTCGAGTGAATTCATAACATTATGTGCAAAACATATCTATTTTACGAACAAACCCCATTTGCCCATGTGCTAATTTTTTTTCGTACAAAATAAAAAAAATTGCAACTATGTCTGTAAAAATGCCAATTTGTCATGAATTATGTTATAAAATTCAACTATTTCCACATGTTAGTATTACATTTTCTTCTACATTTTCCGTTTTAGTTTAATATGTGTTTTTCTTTTTGAAAATACTGCTTTTATGAATTTTTTTTTTTTTTGCATTTCATTCTGTCTGACAGTTCAGAAGTACCATATTTCAAATATAAAAACGCGGCTGCCGATTGGTTCATTTCACTAAAATCACGTGTTTTCACATTTAAATGTGTTATGGCCAGTTTCTCCAAACACTTTTAAATATTTATTGGTTTATTAAATCTTTAAATGGCATTTTTCAATTTCACCAACCACTTTCAGTTTTAAAAGAGCCAATAAACTTAAGTCCCATTTTGTTCCAAATAAATTTTAAAGGTTTCTTAAAAATGCAAGACAAAGAGAACATTGAAATTTTTCGATTGATATGCTCTCCTCTCGCTTGCTCTAATGAAAGAAAGCCATGAGTGGTGAATAAAAATCCGGGGTTGGCATTAAGTTTCCTCAAATTCATCTCCTTATGTTGGTGCAAACCATTTTAAGCTAAAATGCCAATAAATTTTATAACTCCGTTATCTAAAATGCTTTTAGGTGTATTTTGGTGAAACTGGGCATTACTTTTGCTTGCAACCTTTACAAAAAGAAATTTTTCACATTTCGAAAAGTGATTCTCTCTCTTTTTTTTTCGTCACTGATGTTTCATTTTATTTTGATTTAAAATGTAAACAAATTAAGTATCCAGGCTTTACACTATTCATTAATATATTAAAAAAAATATATATACCAAAATTAACACAAACAATTTTGAAACATTGAAAGTTCTAAAGTATAATTTATATGACATTGTTAAGTATACACAAAAACCATTTTAAACAAGTTTAAAAATTACTGTCGGCTGGAATTACATTAAAGCAATAAAAACATTTTCAATATAAAATAAAAATAAAAAGTCCTTTTAACAGCTTGATATGTGATCAAATATACTTACATATTTTTTAATGATTTCCTCTTAAACTCGTATGTTGAATATTATTTTTTTTTATTTCTTCCTTCATAAAAATGAATTCCATTTATTTATGTAATTCTCTGCCTTTAAAAGTATTAATGACATAAAATTTAAAAACATAACCATTTTATACTAAAAGTTGCATCGTATGTATAATAATTGGGATTTGAAATTCGAAAATCCATTGAATTGTTTTGTGAGGATAGAACGAAGACAAAATGACGATCTACCGCTTGGCTTGGCTTGGCTTCTATATCCGTCAATTAAGGAACCTCTACACATACAAAGCCACAAAGATATAGAATAAACGTTCATCGTCTACCAATCTAGCTAATCTGAGGACAATGTGAAAATTAAACCCTAATCCAAACCGTCCACCCGTAAAAGATACTTAATTTCACTTCGCCGAGATTTGCGGAGTTCCCTTTTTGGTTTAACTCGTCTTCGTCTGCCCTGAGGTTGGGATGGGACAAGGAATGCAAGAGGTGTCTTTTGTTATAAAGAAGAAGAATTATTGTGGGAGAGGAAAGGATTTCGGAAAGGGCAGTCTTTTGTTTTTATCTTCTAGATGTGTTGATGAAAGAACATCTGCTAAATGTTCTATCTTTTTTTTTGGTTATATAAATCGAGTGGCTTCATCATGGTCTTCAGCAGCATCATCATCATTTCGTCTTAGATGCGGTTTCAGTCTTATTTTTTCATCTGAGGAATTTTTGGTATTAGAAAAATAAGAGTTAAAAATAAAAATTGAATAGCGTCTGGGTGGGAGATATGAATTTGGATGACCTAATCTTAATTGCGATCTGTTTTCTTGATGCACGGTTGAATCTTTTATGAGTATATTCACATTATTACCGTGCATTGATATTGGGCTTCTCTTCAGTCCTCAATTTATAATCATTTCTATAGATCGAGATTGAATGAAAACAGCACTCGGAGCGGGATTGCTCATGATTAGAAATTGGTTTTGGCTGCTATATGTGCTTCTCTGTTTAATTGACCTAAATTGGAAATCGGTGCATGCTTAGGCACCCACTTCTGTACATTGGAAAGGCCTCAATACACCACAGAGAGGTAAAGATACTAAAAACTATATTTCTTAAAAATTTCATAAAATTTTAAGATAACCACCCACCCAGGGAAGTCTAGTCCTCGATATATCACGATATAAATGGATTTTGACTACACTCAAGTCGAAAAGCAACACATCCGTTTCATAAATAAATTTATTGTTCTCAGTGAAAATATTTGAACAGAAATCTATTGGAATAGATTTGTAGGAGTAAAATGAATGTAAAATATTTAATGAAGTGTAACTTAGTACAGACTTCCTGGGTCCTATAACACAACGTGACGAGCACTTGTTAGACCAGTAAAATCCGACAACTTGTAAAAAAATCCTTTAACACAAAATGAAAAGTCTGTGCAAACATCGGCAAGTATAACGATGTAACATGACAAGTGGGAAATTGTTAAATTTCCTCACAGAACGTGACGAGTATCAAGAAATACTTGTCCAAATACTTACAGCTGATTTCGGACAAGTGAATTGAATATTTTCATACGCTTGCAAGTTTTTCTTACAAAAAGAACAAAATAATTATAGAATTCAAAAAATATTTAACTAAAACTATATTTTTCATTCTAACTTCGACGAAAAAAAAAAATAAAAAAAAATAAACAAAACCTGCGAAAAAAACAAATTTGTGTTCTCTTATTTGTTAATAAAGCAATCTTCTTGTTCTTGTCCTTCGCAATTTGTCTCATACTCTCTTCGCTGAACAATTGTCAAACAGTATGGACAAGTAGAGGGAAATTTATTATTCTGATAAGTTTAACGGTTTCCGTTGTGTTACAGAATTCAATTGTTCTTGTCGGACTATAACACAACTTTACACGTTATTTTATAGGCCCAGGTTCAGTCGGCATAGAGGAATTTTGTCGTTTTGGCGACAAAAACGATGTGCGTAAAGTTAAACCGTTCACAACTTTCTGCTAAAATTTCATATAATTCGATGAAGAATTTTGATGAAAGGATAAAAAGTAAAGCTCAATCTGATGGTTATTTAAATAATAACCAGGAGGCTATACAAAAATTCAAATCTATCTTACAGCCCGCAGCTTATATATTTATGGATTGACATCTACATTTGAAAACTGGCACATTTGTAAGTATCAATGTAGTTTTGGAGGCATCGATAGTTTGAGAAGCTCCAGCGTTAATTTAATGTGGGCGATGCCAATTATTGTGATTACTCAAAACTCGAATCAATTAAAGTACTCCATTTTGCTTGAAAACGCTAACAAGTTACGTTCACTGAAATGTTTTCACATTGTACAAGCCATTTAAGAAATATAATCGGAGTTGGAAAGATATACCGATACATATTGATTTTCAGTACTTGAATATCACAAACGGAGGATAAAAGAGGGCCATGTAAATCATTCCCACATTTGTGTTGTGCACAAAAGAAATAATAATTGCTATTGGTAACTCACAGTATGTCAGAAGTAAAGCTTTAGGGCAAACTGATAAAGTCATGGGCATTAATTGCAGAAAAGTCGTGTAGATTACAATTGAAATGTTTGAAGGAAAGAATTCAATTTGATATTTCATCTGAACCCATAGAATTGATTACAGCCTAACTTGCAAGTAAGCACCTAGGCGAAACGCAATTTCCTTGGATAATATCTCTTCATCTAAAAATTGTGAATTTAAAATTAAAATATTTAGATTTTGAAGACATTTAAGATTATATGGGGAAGTTTAGAATTTTGACAATAATTATCTCCAAATGCCTGCCAGATGACAAGTTAAACCAAAATCTTGATTTTAAGGATTTCGGCTGTCGCCCAATTTTAGAATATTGTTGTGTAGTTTGGTGCCCTTCTACAATAAACTATTCATCTCGTATTGAAATGGTTCAAAAGAAAGTCTTACATTTTCCACTTCAAAAATTTTCTTTTAATAATAATATCGAGTTGAATTACAAAAGTAGATGCCAACTTTTGCGAATGGAAACCTTGGTGCAGGGACGAGAAATGTTTAGCGTTCTGTTTATTCGTGATATATTATGTGCAACTATAAATATGCGCCATCAAGGTCATTAAGATCTAGGTCTTTTCTATATGAATTGCCTCATTCTACCTTATATGGTCAGCATGAGCCTATTTCTAGATGTAGCCGTGTATTTAATTCTGTTGGAAATATGGATACATACTCAAAAAGGAGCTTAAGTTAACTTTGATGAAAAACTGATATTTTCTATGTTTAAAATTAATACTTGAATAATATGTATATTCTGTAATTTTTCATTTATGTTAAATTTTTATTTTTTTATTTTTAAATTGTTAAAATCTGTTGATTGATAAAATCGTAGATTGATGAAATAAATAAATAAATAATGTAATCTCAAATTTGACCCAACAGTTTAACCTGGGGCGATTTAATGCATCGTGACGTCCTTCGACAGAATTCTAAACAATTTTGATGGGATATTCAAAAAATACCCATGTCCAAAAGTCTTTAAATCCCTTGCTTATTTTCTAAATAAATATTTTTTTTTAAATTTATTTTTCCATCCAATTAATCCAAATTCAAAATAAGCAAAACATAATTGCCTAAAACTCAACCAGTGCCTTAAAACCTAGTACTGTTGAAATGGGCACCTACCAGACTTTACAGTACATACCCTATTAGCAGATCAATGAAGATGCGTGAGCGGGATTCACAACGGTGAGTGAGTTAAAACCCTTTGTAATTATTAAGCTGTGCACACGATCGTTTTTTTGACGCGCGGTGACTTTATGGGATCGCACTTGCGTCACATAAAGTACTCACAAAAAAATATGGCGTCATCGAACTTCCGTATGCATCAAAAAGTATAACCTCAGCGATCTGATCTCAATTCTGTGTTCACTGGCGAGTTTGCTCTGTAAATATTGGGTGCAGGGATTTTCCTTTCGAGAATTTCGTTTTCGTTGATTAAAAATACGAGATCTTTTTTTGCACCGAATGAAAACTTTTCATTACCACTGTCTCGAACACCATCATATTGATATCACCTCGCAAATTTCCGACATCTGCCGCCGCCACCTCTTATTGAACCTATATAATCCCACATCCCACCTTCATAGCAGCCCCGACCGTGCGTCGCGACGCCGACATGCATGAAAACGTGACGGTATTTCAAATTCGTTTGCCTTCATTTCAGTTTGATCGAACTCATCAGGTAAGACAACCAAGCAAGACCGACCAAGTTCTGCCACCAATAATCATTCTGTCTGTCTGTTTGGTTCTTCTTAACTGACTTTTGAGTTGTTGTGCTATATGTTGTTGTGTTGTGGGTTGTGTCTAAGCTATGACACCTGTATTTAAGATTGAGCGCGCGCCCTCTCTCTCATTCGGAATTGCAATGCGCGCCGCGTAGCATAGCCTCAGCTCAGTGCAGTGCAATGTGCAGGCGTGTAGGGCAATTTAGTGATCCCTCACGTATTACATAAGTGCATACGTCATGTAACGCGATGTGATCTCTTCTTACATGATGATCACCTAATCACAAGTTATTTTCCCGAAAGAAATAATCCAGGTTGGTCCTTCTGACTATATTCCAGAACAGTTGTTGGCTTTGCCGTTGTCAGACAGCAGTGAAATCCTACATTGTAGAATTCGTGTAAAGATGTAGTCGTTCTTGATCCACCAGAAAGAAGTAATGGAAATTTTTCGCTTTGCTTTTAACAATTTAATAGAATTTACGTGAGGTGGAGACTATAATTCCTGAATTTGCAACGTTAACATAAACAGAGACAAAATACAAAAAAAAAAAAAAATATTGACGATCTTGGTGGGTGGATTGTTTTGAAAAGTTTGCATTCAAGAATTTATTTCAAGAATAACTTTGTGTGGTTGTTAGAAAAAACTAAATTTGATCATTGATAGTGATAGATGCAGATACATAGTAAATAAAACTTACAAAAAAAGGAAGTTCAGAGGTGGTCCAGTATAACAAACGATATAATGTCCAGAGTCAATTCGTTATATCGAAAATTCGTTATATTAAAACGTTTTTTTCATATAAATCTTTAGGTAAACATAGAAAGTATAATTGTATTTTTCAGTATTTTTATTTTATTTTATTTACCGCTCTTTCGATTTCGAAAATTCTACATATTTGTAGGTTAGTTTTATAAAAAAAAAATAACAGTGACACTTCACATTTTGTAATGCCTTTCGTTTTTTTTAATAAAGTTGTTTTAGTGAACGGTTCATGAAAAATAAATTTTCTAAATCAAAATAAAAAAAAACATCCAATTTTATTTCATATTTTATTTTATTTGGTTTCCGGCCATTTCCGGTAGCCATAGTTGTCATTCATTAATGATTGGCAATAAGGCAATAACTGGACAAACATTCAGGCCCGCCAAAATAATGTCCCAAAATCGGTCGCTAGCTCTCGGACTAACTGTTTATGAACATTCAAGCCAAAATAAAAGTATGCAAACATATTATTTTGAATAAAGTTAAACAAAACATTTATTTTAAAATCATTTTTTAAATATTGCGATATTTATTTAATAAAAACAGAAGGTTATTTTTACAAATTTAAAGTACGACAAATTTCAAGTACTAAATAGTTTGCATATGAAGTATAAAAAATTTAAATTATATGTCAATTTTTTTCCAAATATTGAATTTCCAAAAATATATTGAAAAAAATATTTAAAATTAAAACTAAGCATTTAAAAAAAATTGAATTCAAATTTTTAAATTTGATCAAGTATTCAGTTCTTTCTAAAAAAAAAATGGGTTCACGTGAAAGCTCACATAAATCTGAAATCTATATGGGAAATCAAAATTGTGCAGATTAGTTTTTTTTTCATTGCCGTTCTTCCATTTCAGCTTCGACACTAAATCTAAAATAACACAGAATTCTTATGAAGTAGATAAATATTATTTAGCCATGCATATTATAGCGAAAAGAAATTACCAACCTTTGTCCTTCGCATTTCTAATCAGTCCCCCAAAGGTTAAAAACGTCAAAAATATCGATAACTTCTACATAGATCTAAGTCCCATCTCACTCATCTCAGGAAATATCAAGTTTCGAGTCTCGTTGAAACAAAATTGGGTTTACATCTCGCATATATTTGATATGTCACTTTTAAAAAATACATTTGTGCGAGAAGTCGTGGATTGTCCCTTTTATTTATCAGTTATCTACAGGGTTGGCTAAATGTCACTAACTCAACAAAAACTACATTTGTTACGTTAACTACGCATGCTTTATCCTAGCAAACATAGTAAATTGTAGTAAACTCTTCTTGAAACGTCACTTCATTGTCATACACTGTCATTGTAAACGTCAACTTCAACTTTAAAAACATAAAAATGTTTTAAATTGACTGGTTGACTGTATTTTTTTAATTTTATCTGCATTGTATGGATATAAGAACATTTGTATTTGTATTTGGATGTGTTTGGAGGACGTGTGAGTGGAATTTTGTGACCCAGCTACATAATGTCGCAGACGTAACAAATGAGACCATGCAAAGCTTGGTCCCCTGGTGAGTACTTACTTATAATTTTTGTATATAAGTAGGCATATTTGTTAGTATTATATATTTTCTGTTTTGTATTCTTTCAAATTTAACGTTTTTATGTTTCTTGGTTAAAAAATGTAAAAAAAAAACCAGTACCATGGCAATTTTATGAAAAAACAGACTAAAATAAGTCTGAAAAATTTTCAGAAGATAATGCATTTTAACGGGTTTCATAGTCACTTATTTACAAGATAATGCTATCTTATCACGATAAATCATGCTTATATCGCTCAGTTATTTCTGCCATTTAAATAAAAACTCATAAATTGATAACTTATAAGATAATTTTTGAGTTTGGGTTGACATGTTAATATTTTTTGTTGAAATTTAATTTTGTACTCAAAAAGTATAGTTTGAAACTTAGTAGATGAAACTGCAAAATAAAACGTCGTTAGCAATACATTATGCTGAATCGGCTTTAAATTTTGGTATCTTACAATTTGTATTGACACTTTATATTTAATTCAGGGTTTTAAATTGATAACATCTCAAATTTTTTGCTGGCACATTCGGTGTTAGAATTAAGTATTTAACCCAAGATATTGGATTTAAAGTGTTTTCTAGTACCATTTAGCCCATTTTTCTAATATATTTTTCTCTTTATTTATTTCCATTTATTGCTTCAATTTGCTAGAAAATAAAATACTTTTTCCAATTGAAATATGAAATTCTACGCCTCCATGAATTTTCTTTTGCGCTTAGTGAACCACAAAATCACAAAAAGAGACACAAAGAAAAACTCTTCAACTCTAACTTCAACAAGTCTTCCTCGTTACTTTATGAACTTTATTCTCAAAACGGCAGCATTCATCTTAAAAAAAAAATAACCAAAGGATTGACATGATTTTTTTTTCTTACATGTGAATGCAGCAACTTCAGCCGCACATTCTATTATTTTCACGCACCTTTACTCATATAAAAAATAAACCAAGAAAAGTCCTACTGTTCCCTATTTTATGGGAACTCTGGTAGCAATTTAGGTAAAGTTTCTCCTTGGAATTTTTTTTTCTATATCTCTACTCTGTGGACTCTGGAGGCTGCATATAACAAAGATCCAGTGTCAAGACTTCCCTTACGAAAGGGGTTTTCTATTCAGAAGTTGGATTTCTCGTTTTTTATTTTTTTTTTGTTGTCTAACGAAAGGTGAAAATATTTTATTTTACAACGAAATATTTTTATGACTTTTTCTTTTCGAGAACTTTGGTTTTGAAATTCAAGTGCATCTCCTTGGATATATGATGTGAAATAGGAAAGCATAAAAATTCACCAAGTGGAACTTAGAAAATGTGAAAAATACTTTAATGATTCAACTTTATGATGGTATAGGAAACAAGATGTGTATATACCTAAACTTATTTTTTTTTAAAGGGAAAGAGTTGCACGAACTGATGTTTTTATTTTCAAAAATTAATTAGCATCATGCAATAATAAACTTTGGTAATAATAATTATTAAAATAGGCGAATAAGAGAATTGTATTCTACAAATTCTAAAGATGGAAGGGTGACAAGAGAACGGTGTTATGAAATATATTTATGCAAATTAATTACATTGTCAATGGCCTCATTTGTAAATTTGGTGATCCAAAGAAGTATGATGGAAATTCCCTCTTGGAAGTTCGTGTACTTTAAACTCAAGATAATTAAAATCATTAATACCTTGATGAATTCATACAACTCTATAATTCAAGTTCTTAACTTTTAAATGTTCTTTCTTTTTGATTTTCATTTTTATAAGGGATACTTTTTAGAGTCATTTAAGTAGAAAATTAGTTTTAGTTGGATTTCAGCTATTTCAGATATCCTTTTGGATTGATTTGGTCGAAATAGACTTTTCGTTGAATTAATCTAGTGTTAATACCGAAATAATCATGTACATATGCAGGCATCAACAAATGGCTTGAGTGGAATCTGACTATAGAAATGAATTGCATTGACTTTATTCCGCAAAACTGAAGATGGCAACCCAAGTAATATTGATTCAGAAAATTTTCAGAATTTGTCAAAATAACCCTCAAGTTCATTCACATCTAGGTCAGCCTAGCGATACAATAACACATTAACGTTTCACCAAAAGCGTGAATCCCAGACTTACGGGACTGGAAATGGGCGGCTTAGTAAAAATAGTTTAAACAACACAAATCAGTAGCTTTCAAGATTCGAAAACATGCCAAAATACAATCGTTAAAAAGTAGAAATATGTCTTAAAACTCCTGGAAATATCCAAAACCGGGAGGTTTAACAACGTTCGCTGAGTTCCAGTTAGTAAGGGTGAGTTCTATAAGCAGATCCTTAAGTGAAGCCATGAATTGTGAATATTGTGCGTCTCGAGACAACATTAACATCGTCGAAAAAAGAAAAAGATGGCTTCCAGAATTTGAATTTTTTTTAAATATTTTTAAATGCTAATCCGAGGATATTATTCCAACCTCTATCGATGAACCTTCAATGGGGTTTTAAATAACATCCTCGTCCTGGGTTTGAATTGAATTTAGGTATACCTTATCTCTGGATGTCGTGAATGGGTGGTCATCCTTCTCATCAGTTCGTTAGGGTATTTGATGAAAGTTGATACTAGCTTCTTCGCCGGAAGTAGGAGGTACTTATTCAGCGGAATCATGTGCACCATCAGATGTTGAAGCTATAGCTGATGAGTGAGTGGTCTGAGGAGCTGCTTATACAGGGTGATTGGTATAAGATGCACCAAAAAGCTTGAGCGTGTAGGTGGAGTTAATACAAGAAAAAAATCGTAGGGGAGGGGGGTCTATTTCCCCCCGTTTAGGCGGGAGGGGCAATTTTCTAAAACATTGACTTAAATAAAAAAAAAATTTTATTTAAAAACAACGGTGAATGATACAAAGCCTTGTTATATTTTTTTGGAAAGCCAGAAAACTAATATTTTATTTAATTTTTAAATTAAGTTGTTTAAGTGAACAGTTTTATAAAAAATAGTTTTCAAACTCAAAATTTTGGAAAAAAAAAATTTAAACTAATTTTTTTCAAAATTTTATGTAATTAACTATTATTTTTATTTTCAAAATTCAATGCTCTTATTAATTTTTTAAAGCAGAAAACCAGATGCCAAAATGTATCTTAGTTTTTGAGAAATTAAGAAAAACTAGAAGTATTTTTTTTCCAAGAAAAACAATTTTTTTTTGGTTTTCCCAAATTTGACCTTCTCATGTCAATTATTAATTAGGGAATTATCCCTTTTTTATTTTTTAGTACATACCATCCGATTTTAATCAAATAATAAAAAAACGAATTAACTTTTTACTTTACTTACTAGTTTTACTTTTAATTTTTTTTTAATTTCTCAAAAACTTAGATACATTTTGGCATCCGGTTTTTCGTTTTTGACTAAAAATTAATAAGAGCATTGAATTTTGAAAATAAAAAAAATAGTTAATTACATAAAATTTTGAAAAAAATTAGTTTAAAAATTTTTTTTTTCGTTTTTTTTTTTTAATTTTGAGTTTGAAAATGAATTTTTTTAAAACTGTTCACTTAAGCAACTTATAAAAACTAAACAACTTAACAAAAAAAAATTAAATTAAATAAAAGACTAGTTTTCTGGCTTTCCAAAAAAATATAACAAGGCTTTGTATCATTCACCGTTGTTTTTAAATAATTTTTTTTCGGGAGGAGCAATTTTCAAAACATTGACTTAGTTTTAGAAAATTGCCCCTCCCGCCTAAATGGGGGGAAATAGACCCTCCCCCCTCCCATACGATTTTTTTCTTGTCTTAACTCCACCTACACGCTCAAGCTTTTTGGTGCACCTTATACCAATCACCCTGCATACATAAGGATAAGCATTTTTGTCTGTTGGGTCAGTAGACGAATAATTTTTAGAAGGCACACAATGCTTCGGTCCCTGTTCCATAAATATTTGTTGAGCAAATTAAAAATCCAACAGTGTTTTTGTGATGAGTTGTTAAAATGCTTCTTGCCAAATTATTTTTTGTGGCATTAGATAGCTTGGCAATACTCTAGTTTCCCTTTGCAGCTTCGCTTTTATTTTGCTACATGATCAATTTAGTTCTTCATCGAATCAGAGCGTTTTTTGTGGCGGGGTGAAACCTAGCACATCGATTGATATTTTTTCGTACATGCAGGGTCTTGACAGTCCGCATTCGAACCTTGGCTGCAGCAAGCTAAGGTTCGAGGTCAAGTCTTGCAGTGTCTCCCATCGATCGCAATGTGGTGATTGTTGATTGATTTGGTGAACGTCATGTGCCCTTTTGAATTCTGGTTTTGAGAAATCGCGGCGTTTGCCAACGTGGTCCTTATGCTTAAGAAGTCCTACCGTAGGCCTCTTTCAATGTCTAAGCAATACTTAGACAGACGCTGTCCTTACATCCTGTAACAGGGACATGTCTGCAGTTCAAGGTCTTTGTTTATTCCTCGGCTGCATACAGGCTATAAAGAGTTCTAAAATTATTCATTAATCGTAAACCATGGTCTCTGACACTAAATCAGTCCTCATCTGAGGGTCTTTTTTACTTGCGGTTACATATATATGTACTACATATTAAGGTGGATGTCCATTAGAGTAGGAGAGCTGCGAACAGGTCTCGAGAGCAAATTCGTAAGTGGACACAGTCACGAGAGAACCTCCCGAAGAGTTAGCTTTTACTCTGGACATTCGAAATTTTTAAGAGTCACTGGCAAGTGGACACATGTCTTAAGGAAAGTTATGCCATTCCTTAAAGGAGAAACTAAATTTTTTGTTTAGTTCAAAAAAAAAAAAGGTACCTGCCATATAACTCTTATAAACAAGCTTAGTTTTTCTCGAAAATGGTTCCAACGATAAATTATCCTCAATAAAATGCTTATTGACAAATTGGTCCTTCTCCCATTCTTCACACATAAATATTTATTATTTCATATTAAACATTTTTCCAAGAACCCTAAGCACATAATTGAAACATTTTCAAAATGGAAAGCGCTTCCTTCATCGAAAATTTAAAAATCTTTAACGGTGTTTTACCCACATCATCATTAACTCGTTACATTTTCCATCTTTCTCAGCAAAATAAAAGGGTGTTAATAGGCAAAAAAACGAAATGTTACCCCCTTTAAAAAGTAAACCTGCGTTTACTTCTATTTAACCCTCATAATGGTGACTAATTAGCCAACCCACTTGACAAACACATACACAAAGGAATCGTTTGTCAGGAATTTTCCCAACATAATACTAACTTCTCTGGAAAGAAAATTCAGGAAAAGAACTTCTAATTGGCAACAAAGTGGAAATGATCTGTTTTTCTTGCAACCACCTCACTGTGAGGAAGCTTAGGCTTTATTGTGGTGATGATGATTGAATTCTAGAATGAGGGTTGAGGGAGAATAAGACTGTCCAATTAAAAAATCAAATTTGAAGTTGAAAAACGACAATTAAAATTTTCATTTTTATTTTTTACTTTCAGAACGAAACGGTACTCGTCGGCAATCAAATCATTTAGAAATCACAAGACGCCCGGTACCCAAGGAATCATCAGCAGGCAATTTTAGTACAGTACCACCATTTAGAGACTACAATCCATTGCCTTCAACACCACCACCATCATATACTCCAAGGAAACCCAAACAGGACTATAACCGGACATTAGAAGTTCACAGTAATGGCATTTATGCCCGGACACTGCCACCTAGACCGGGAGTGAGGCAGGCCGAGGCAAGCAGCTTAGTTGTAGCTGCAGGCAACAATCGATGTCGGAGACATAATGAGTCCGAAAGTAGTGACACCAGTGGGAGTAGCAATAGCAGCAGCAGTAGCAGTACCAGCAGAACCAACAACAACAGTCCAAGTAGCGATGAGGACGATGACATTAACAATGGACTCTCAAGAAGGAATGCTACTCTTCGAGTAAATGGTAAGGACTATTTTAAAAATGTGTAGGTGTGTTTGTGGTTGTGTATATACACAAAGAGATAATGTTTCGAATGCAAATTTTGTTAGAGCTTACTATTGTTTGTCCAGGAAGCTTTTCTATAAGACAAAAATAAATCTTTGTTAGTCTGTTAAGAGTTGACTTCTACTTGACACAGTAGTTTTAAGAGCTCCTCGGTTTGAGTTTCCTCAATTATCTATATTTTCAAAAAACAGTCTTCGAAATGATTAATGGAGAGAAATTGTTTGGTAGTTAAGTCTTTTGAAGTGATTTTATATTATTTTATAGGAGACTTACATATTTATATTGTGGGAAGACTTTGTGATTTTCTTTTGAGAGCACTTTTTCGATTTTTAATTTTGTTGTTTTCTGGGGAAATTTATTTTGACAATAAGTTGTTTTCTTGAGCGATTAATCCAGCACCCCGCTCTTGAAGTTATACTTAGGGTCGGGGTGAGTTTCTGGCTACGTAACTGGGTGAACAGAATGGTGTAGCCTCTAGCTGTAGAATGTAGCGCTGTCAAAGCTACTGTCACAATGTAGCTCACAATAGTAGCAAGTTCGTCCGAAATTGCAGAACATCAACTTTCATTCAGGAATTTCGCTTTGTTTTAATTTTTTTTGTTCGTCAAATGTCAAAAAGTAGCAAGCAGCGCACGCGAAAGTTGAAGTTGAGCTGTTGAGTGAGCTTTTACTACAGCTACAGCTACAGATGCAGCTGCAGTTATACATACATTCTTGGAGAATTTTAGGATTGGCGTTGCTTCTACTTTAACAGTGCTACAAGCTACAGCTACAGATACACCTACCTGTTCAAGCAGTAAAGCAATTTTAGTTGCGAAGTAACAACAATCCTCGTATACGGACGGATTATTGGTTGACGAATTTAGAAAAAGAAATAATGACAAAGAACTTCGGATCTGCACTTGGAATGTTCCGTCTCTCTATAGATCTTTTTCTGAGGCTCTATACACCTATACTGCTATAAAGCAGATGTCACCGCCACCTTCTTTTTGGGTCTGTCTGTCATCAGATAATCCAATGGAGACCAAGAATCCAATATCCAATCCATGATCCGGTCATCGCAATTTTGATTTTTGACAGATGACATGAAGTGAGGCTTGATTTAATTTGCCCATCAGTGCACAAAAAACACTGAATTGTGGATGATATTGCGAATGAGAAGTTGGATTGGATTTTACTCTTGTTGAAACGTGGGGTTAGAGACGAATTCAGATTATTCGAATTTGCTTGTACAGAGATCCCGAATCTCGCAAGGAGACATGGCAATCGAATCAAGGCACTCTTTCAGTATCCAACTCTTTCAGGAGCCAACGCTGACTCAGAATTTAACCATATTTAAGCCATGATAATGCATTACACAAGATGTTGATAACGCGATAGAACAATGCCAAAACATGGAAAAAAATCGACGGACGACTACGCAGTCACAAGAGATCGCCAAGTCCTTTTCCAATCGAAACTCTCTCATACTCTTAAATAGAGTCCTATACCACAATTTTCAAGTATGGAGAAGCAGTGGAAACATTGCCAGAAAACAACCAAAACAGCCGCCTCTGACGAGATTGGCCACGACTTCCACATTAAAAACCCTGGTTTGACAAACAAAGCAGCGCAACATAGAAGGATAAGAGCTGGTCGCGGGTTCTGCCAGCAAGAAAAAGAGAGAAATACCGGTTTTACCAAAATGTAAAAAAAACCTCTCAATGTTACATTCCCCGTACAGAAGTCTTTAAGGACACTCAGAAGAACATAGTATTAGAATCGTAGTCGGGGCTGAGAATATGGAAAAATCATTTATGCAAATTATATTACGGAAATGATTGAACTTCGCTGCCATGCAGACTGGAAGAAGCAAGTCAAAAATTCCGTCTATCCGACCTCGACGGATTTGAGTATAGCTATATCTAAAATTAAGTCTTATAAAGCTGCTGAATCTGATACTTGCTGCCGCACTTTTCAAAGCGGTTGGCTATAAATCGGTTGGGTACTTCCATCTCCAGCTATAATCTGCAAATATGGTCGGTATAAAACATGTCCGATAAATGGGCATTGTTTGCCCAGTTCTCATTAATTTAGACAACTTTTTGTGTCCAAATTTCTTTCCATTCCATAAAAGATACCAAACATCATAGCTATTTCTACGGTAGCAGTCTCTCTAAGTTGTCAGAGCATTAATTTTGAGAAGTCTTCAGTAGCTATAGAGGTACTTCTATGTTGGTTGGTTCAACTTCTGTTTCAATGTGATGGTGGTTTTTATCCTTATCCTTGTAGGTATTCCTGAGATTATTTTTGATAAATTCAAAGATTCCGATTTTTTTTTTTCGTAGTATCCTTAGCAGGTATGGGAAAATGAAGAATATGTTTTGATTTGAATGTATGAATGCATTTCTGGTACAATTGTTCTATCAGTGAAAGCTAGAAAGCTTACTCTATTTTTAAATTAAGTTTATGTTTTATTTTAACGTTTAAAAACACCTTTTAATAATTTATATATTGCAGGTGCTTACTGTCCAGATCTCTTAAATGCTTGTTCATTGATACTTCCCTCCCAAGAGAGTGATTCATCACCTGAACGCCAAAGTACAAATCGAAGAAGAATTCAACACAACCGTAACCGACCGATTGCATTTAATCGTTCTTCATTCACAGCAACTTATTCATCTTCTGATTACGCTGAAATCGATGATATTACTTTACCCACCGCATCCAATAGCAATGTCATTAAATCAGCAAGAAGTACTCCCGAATTATATCACCAAAGAAGATCGATCAACGAAGGATGTGTAACAGACTCAAATACAGCACAGCAGCTGAATCAAATGGGTCAGAATTTAAGCCTACGTAGGCCACGTATATCATTGACTTGGGTTCTCAGAGAGCAACAGAATCAACATCAACAACAGCCAGATCAACAACAAACTTACGATCAAGATGCCGAACATCAGAATAATAACAATGCCACGACCAAGATCATTGAAGAAAAACCAAATTTGTCAGCAGGTCTTGAATTTAAGAATAAGAAACTCAAGGTTAAACAGAATAATAAGGAGCACGAGAAACTTTTCCATGAAAAGTATGTTAGTAATCACAACCTGCAACAGCAATTGCATGAGAAACGAGAACCCTCTAAGGACCTTATGTTTGTCTGCACCCCATCGAGGCAGCCTATCTCGATTAAATCTGGCGATACCACGACCGCACCGGACTCCACTCTACGAAGGCGATTTGTCATTGGTGAGACAAAGAAAGTGCTGGAGAAGAAATCTTTCAAAGCCAGTGATGGAAATGTTTTAGAAAAATGCGAGAAAGAAGAAGCCAAATCCCTCAAGGGTACCTATTCCGAGCCTAGTCTAATAGCCGCCAGCGAAGGCCACCACCGTCGACACAGACACCGAAAACGTAGAGACCGAAATCGTGTTCAGAAATTTGGATACGAGATTCGCAACGTGGATGAGTTTTTGTCAAAGTGTTCTCTAGCATCTCCAGGTAACATTCCAGTGGTGTTGTCGTCGTCCAGCACGCTCTACCAAACCCGTCCCGGAGGTTACCAGATCGAGATACCCCTTCCCTTGGGTATGGTCGTCAATGCTGTTTTTAAGAACCAAAACTGGCTGTATGTACAAACTCCTCATGCCGAAGAAGGTTATGTGGGCTACAATGCTTGTCTGCCACTTGGCATTCTACCTCCAGCTGCCCGAGGAAACTCCACATCGAAACCAACTCCGTGTTGGGATACTAATGGTGATGTGTTTCCACGTCCATGTGGAAACATGACAGACAGCGAAAAGGAAATACGCCTTCGAGGTGGCACGCGGTCTGACGGAGCTCGAACCCCACGTCTCAAACGGATTCCACCGAGCGGTACTCTTGAACATCACGTCGACAAATTGTATCTTCGAGCTGCCAGTCAACCAAAGCTCACTGAAAAGGCTTACGCCCAGTTAAAGTCAACGAATTTATATAAGAAGCAAGCTGCCGCTGGTAAGGCATCAGGAACATCCTTAACCCCAGCAGCATCTCCAGCTATAGTCAATTCATGTACTGCCTCTGTTCGGACCTCCAATGACGAGTACCTAAAACAACACAGGACAAAAGTGCTTCAAAAGCAACAATGCTTAATGAGTCAAAAGACAGTCTCCACAGCTTCATCTGAAAGTAGAAGTCTGCGACAGACACTTGTGGCAATCATGATGGACTATGCCACGCAAAGTATAACTCTGCATAAAGGTGAGATCGTCACGCTTTGTGAATGTCGAGAGTCAAAGGATCATCGACAGTGGTTCTATGTAAGAACTCGTGACGGTCGCGAGGGATACATTCCCGCTGAAGTTGCTGGGCATGGATTTTTATAAAAGAAAAATTATGGCGGATGAAACTACACAAAATAGCTCAAAGCTTCTAACTGCTTTTTATTTTTAATTGTAATTTTTTAAGAATGTTATTTTATTGTATGGCTCTATATAAATTATAATTAAACTTACCAAAAGTAATTTTTATTGTATAACAAATAAATTATAGAAGGAGACAAAAAATATTTCCAAACGGTATATATGATAAGAAAATGTGTAATTAAATATTATCAAACCAGAAAAAAAAAAACAAACACAAATTAATGAATTTAATAATAAAACTAATTTATTAAACGTGTGCTATTTCAAGTTGTTTATTCTGTTATGGCTTTAGTTTTGAAAAGAGTTTTGTAGATACATTGAAATAGTTTAAATATGGTAAGGTATTAAAAAATGTTGCCGATGTTGCATAAGTTTTAAATTTAATTTAGTTTTATTTTTCGTTTACCAAAATTAAGATTTTATTTGATAAGACCCCGTTGATGCTGACAAACTGCCACTGCCATGCTGGGGCCATGCATAGTAAATAGATTTGGCAGACGCCTACAAAACGAAATGGCCGCCATAGGTTGTCAACCATCATCGCCCCTATTGCAAAAGCCATAATAAATGTCATAATGTTTGATTCAACAAAAGTTAAACACCGCCTTGAAAGAACGGTAGATTCTCTGGGTAGGTCTCTCTGTAAAACGTCGATTTTAAAAATTCAGAAAAACCGCTGTATCGAGAAAAGGATTGCACTTTTAGTCAAAAATAACGATTTTTTTGTAGAATTCCTAAAGTGGCAACAACTTTGAGGCAACTATTCAGAGAGACAAAAAAATGGAAAAGCGGCGATTTTAAAAATTCAGTTTTTAAATAAACTCGACGATTTTTTTAATCTTGCGATATTCAATATTGAAGAAATACCCATTTTTCTTGACCATGCTAGTTTTTGACTTCGGGTCAATTTTCTTCAGAAAATGTGTAATAAACATAATAATTGAAGTATTTTTTTTTTACGTCATACAAATAAAAATTTGCGTAAAACCCAACAGATTTTATGCAACAGCGGAAAAATTTATATAAAAGAATTTTACCACAGTGGTAAAAGTTTTTTTTTTTAAATTTTGTGTCTCAACAATTAAAAAAAAAAACATGTGTTATTGCTTAAAACAAATATAAAATATATTTTGAATGTCACGAAAAATCGTTTTAGACCATTGGGACCAAAAAATAATTTTGTCTCGTTTTTCAAGCACTTACTCCACAGTGCGTTGTAGAGAATTTATCAAAAACACAAAATGAACATATCTACACCAGGCGACCATGATCAAGCAGTAGGTATACTTTTCTCTTGTCTTTCATTTTGTATTTTTCTTAACTCACCACAACTCAATTTCTATTCTCCTTTCATTTTATGTAAAATGAAAACCCCCCAAAGAAAAGAAAGATCTACCAAGCATGAGACCATCGTGTGAAAGAAAACAAAATAATGTTCCGTTCTTTGCAGGCGGAGTCAAGATTTTCTGCAGCCTCTGATAATCTAGAACAGATCAGTGGGTTAGTGTAGATATTAAAAATACTTTCAATTTCTCATGAAGCGTATACTGTATACCTACTGCTTGCGCATGGTCGCCTGGTATTTGTATTTAATTTGGGCAATTTTTGTAATTTCTCCACATTGCGATCGCCTTAAAGTATGCAATAGCAATATTTTTTACCTAAAGAAGAATTTGCTTTTATGATTTGGCGAGTTGAACCAAAGAACATAAGAAACGAAAAAAATACTGAGCAATACAATGAATTTACCACTTTTGTCAAAATTGCATATTCTTATTGATTGCTAGTATACTTTAATTTAATGTGAACATTTAGATCTTCAAGAACAAGTTAATTAAAATTTACATAATGTAGTAAAACAAGTAATTTGGTTAGAAAGCAAGTCACAATTGATCAGAAAAGTAAAAGAGAAATAGCTATGTGACGCCTTACAATAACAATACACTTGACAATCCAAATCCTATCCTTTTTCAGATGATTCTATATTTCTGCTGCATACTGCTACATACATAAGGCGAAGTAAGAAATTTATAAAAAAAACAAAATAAAAATTCAATACCAGGCGACCATGATAAAGCAGTATGCATCTCGGGTAATTCGCTTTTCTTTTGTTTATCTCATTATTTCATTTGTTTTTCACACCAGAAACTAAGAAACTACAAAAATGGCTTCATTTTGCCAATGAGGTCAACTTAACTAAAAGAAAGTTAGATTCCGCCCTCTGATAACAGTAGTTTTCTAAACTCACCACATAACAATTTCTATTTTTTCATTCTAAGCTAAGTTTCCTAAAGAAAAAAAAATCTACCAAACATGAAACCATCGTGTGAAAGAAAACAAAACAAAATTCCGTTCTTTAAAGGAGGGTTCAAGATTTTCTGCAGATTTATTTGATAATGTAGAACAGATCAGTGTGTTAGTGTGGATATTCAACATAATTTCATTTTGTCATGAAGCGTATACCAACTGCTTGCGCATGGTCGCCTGGTACTGCATTTTTATTTCGTTAATTTTGGCAAATTCTTTACATCGCCTAAATGTATGCAAAAGAAGAAGAAGACGAATCTGCTTTAATGATTCATTGCATCTCAAAAGGATTGCACTTTTAGTCAAAAATAACGATTTTTTTGTAGAATTCCTAAAGTGCCAACAAATTTGAGGAACCTATTCATAGAGACAAAAAAAGTCCGAAAAACGGTGATTTTAAAAATTCAGAAAAAGCCCTGTATCTCGAAGGGATTGCACTTTTAGTCAAAAATAACGATTTTTTTGTAGAATTCCTAAAGTGGCAACAACTTTGAGGCACCTATTCATAGAGACAAAAAAAAGTCCGAAAAACGGCGATTTTAAAAATTCAGAAAAAGCGCTGTATCTCGAAGGGATTGCACTTTTAGTCAAAAATAACGATTTTTTTGTAGAATTCCTAAAGTGCCAACAACTTTGAGGAACCTATTCATAGAGACAAAAAAAGTCCGAAAAACGGCGATTTTAAAAATTCAGAAAAAGCGCTGTATCTCGAAGGGATTGCACTTTTAGTCATAAATAACGATTTTTTTGTAGAATTCCTAAAGTGGCAACATTGCACTTTTAGTCAAAAATAACGATTTTTTTGTAGAATTCCTAAAGTGGCAACAACTTTGAGGCACCTATTCATAGAGACAAAAAAAAGTCCGAAAAACGGCGATTTTAAAAATTCAGAAAAAGCGCTGTATCTCGAAGGGATTGCACTTTTAGTCAAAAATAACGATTTTTTTGTAGAATTCCTAAAGTGCCAACAACTTTGAGGCACCTATTCATAGAGACAAAAAAAAGTCGGAAAAACGGCGATTTTAAAAATTCAGAAAAAGCGCTGTATCTCGAAGGGATTGCACTTTTAGTCAAAAATAACGATTTTTTTGTAGAATTGAGGAACCTATTCATAGAGACAAAAAAAGTCCGAAAAACGGCGATTTTAAAAATTCAGAAAAAGCGCTGTATCTCGAAGGGATTGCACTTTTAGTCAAAAATAACGATTTTTTTGAAGAATTCCTAAAGTGGCAACAACTTTGAGGCACCTATTCATAGAGACAAAAAAAAGTCCGAAAAACAGCGATTTTAAAAATTCAGAAAAAGCGCTGTATCTCGAAAGGATTGCACTTTTAGTCAAAAATAACGATTTTTTTGTAGAATTCCTAAAGTGCCAACAACTTTGAGGAACCTATTCATAGAGACAAAAAAAGTCCGAAAAACGGCGATTTTAAAAATTCAGAAAAAGCGCTGTATCTCGAAGGGATTGCACTTTTAGTCAAAAATAACAATTTTTTTGTAGAATTCCTAAAGTGGCAACGCACTTTTAGTCAAAAATAACGATTTTTTTCTAGAATTCCTAAAGTGGCAACAACTTTGAGGCACCTATTCATAGAGACAAAAAAAAGTCCGAAAAACGGCGATTTTAAAAATTCAGAAAAAGCGCTGTATCTCGAAGGGATTGCACTTTTAGTCAAAAATAACGATTTTTTTGTAGAATTCCTAAAGTGCCAACAACTTTGAGGCACCTATTCATAGAGACAAAAAAAAGTCGGAAAAACGGCGATTTTAAAAATTCAGAAAAAGCGCTGTATCTCGAAGGGATTGCACTTTTAGTCAAAAATAACGATTTTTTTGTAGAATTCCTAAAGTGCCAACAACTTTGAGGAACCTATTCATAGAGACAAAAAAAGTCCGAAAAACGGCGATTTTAAAAATTCAGAAAAAGCGCTGTTATCTCGAAGGGATTGCACTTTTAGTCAAAAATAACGATTTTTTTGAAGAATTCCTAAAGTGGCAACAACTTTGAGGCACCTATTCATAGAGACAAAAAAAAGTCCGAAAAACGGCGATTTTAAAAATTCAGAAAAAGTGCTGTATCTCGAAGGGATTGCACTTTTAGTCAAAAATAACGATTTTTTTGTAGAATTCTTAAAGTGCCAACAACTTTGAGGAACCTATTCATAGAGACAAAAAAAGTCCGAAAAACGGCGATTTTAAAAATTCAGAAAAAGCGCTGTATCTCGAAGGGATTGCACTTTTAGTCAAAAATAACGATTTTTTTGTAGAATTCCTAAAGTGGCAACAACTTTGAGGCACCTATTCATAGAGACAAAAAAAAGTCCGAAAAACGGCGATTTTAAAAATTCAGAAAAAGCGCTGTATCTCGAAGGGATTGCACTTTTAGTCAAAAATAACGATTTTTTTGTAGAATTCCTAAAGTGCCAACAACTTTGAGGAACCTATTCATAGAGACAAAAAAATTCCGAAAAACGGCGATTTTAAAAATTCAGAAAAAGCGCTGTATCTCGAAGGGATTGCACTTTTAGTCAAAAATAACGATTTTTTTGTAGAATTCCTAAAGTGGCAACAACTTTGAGGCACCTATTCATAGAGACAAAAAAAAAGTCCGAAAAACGGCGATTTTAAAAATTCAGAAAAAGCGCTGTATCTCGAAGGGATTGCACTTTTAGTCAAAAATAACGATTTTTTTGTAGAATTCCTAAAGTGCCAACAACTTTGAGGAACCTATTCATAGAGACAAAAAAAGTCCGAAAAACGGCGATTTTAAAAATTCAGAAAAAGCGCTGTATCTCGAAGGGATTGCACTTTTAGTCAAAAATAACGATTTTTTTGTAGAATTCCTAAAGTGGCAACAACTTTGAGGCACCTATTCATAGAGACAAAAAAAAGTCCGAAAAACGGCGATTTTAAAAATTCAGAAAAAGCGCTGTATTTCGAAGGGATTGCACTTTTAGTCAAAAATAACGATTTTTTTGTAGAATTCGTAAAGTGCCAACAACTTTGAGGAACCTATTCATAGAGACAAAAAAAGTCCGAAAAACGGCGATTTTAAAAATTCAGAAAAAGCGCTGTATCTCGAAGGGATTGCACTTTAAGTCAAAAATAACGATTTTTTTGTAGAATTCCTAAAGTGGCAACAACTTTGAGGCACCTATTCATAGAGACAAAAAAAAGTCCGAAAAACGGCGATTTTAAAAATTCAGAAAAAGCGCTGTATCTCGAAGGGATTGCACTTTTAGTCAAAAATAACGATTTTTTTGTAGAATTCCTAAAGTGCCAACAACTTTGAGGAACCTATTCATAGAGACAAAAAAAGTCCGAAAAACGGCGATTTTAAATATTCAGAAAAAGCGCTGTATCTCGAAGGGATTGCACTTTTAGTCAAAAATAACGATTTTTTTGTAGAATTCCTAAAGTGGCAACAACTTTGAGGCACCTATTCATAGAGACAAAAAAAAGTCGGAAAAACGGCGATTTTAAAAATTCAGAAAAAGCGCTGTATCTCGAAGGGATTGCACTTTTAGTCAAAAATAACGATTTTTTTGAAGAATTCCTAAAGTGCCAACAACTTTGAGGAACCTATTCATAGAGACAAAAAAAGTCCGAAAAACGGCGATTTTAAAAATTCAGAAAAAGCGCTGTATCTCGAAGGGATTGCACTTTTAGTCAAAAATAACGATTTTTTTGTAGAATTCCTAAAGTGCCAACAACTTTGAGGAACCTATTCATAGATACAAAAAAAGTCCGAAAAACGGCGATTTTAAAAATTCAGAAAAAGCGCTGTATCTCGAAGGGATTGCACTTTTAGTCAAAAATAACGATTTTTTTGTAGAATTCCTAAAGTGCAAACAACTTTGAGGAACCTATTCATAGAGACAAAAAAAGTCCGAAAAACGGCGATTTTAAAAATTCAGAAAAAGCGCTGTATCTCGAAGGGATTGCACTTTTAGTCAAAAATAACGATTTTTTTGTAGAATTCCTAAAGTGGCAACAACTTTGAGGCACCTATTCATAGAGACAAAAAAAAGTCCGAAAAACGGCGATTTTAAAAATTCAGAAAAAGCGCTGTATCTCGAAGGGATTGCACTTTTAGTCAAAAATAACGATTTTTTTGTAGAATTCCTAAAGTGCCAACAACTTTGAGGAACCTATTCATAGAGACAAAAAAAAGTCCGAAAAACGGCGATTTTAAAAATTCAGAAAAAGCGCTGTATCTCGAAGGGATTGCACTTTTAGTCAAAAATAACGATTTTTTTGTAGAATTCCTAAAGTGGCAACAACTTTGAGGCACCTATTCATAGAGACAAAAAAAAGTCCGAAAAACGGCGATTTTAAAAGTTCAGAAAAAGCGCTGTATCTCGAAGGGATTGCAATTTTAGTCAAAAATAACGATTTTTTTGTAGAATTCCTAAAGTGCAAACAACTTTGAGGAACCTATTCATAGAGACAAAAAAAGTCCGAAAAACGGCGATTTTAAAAATTCAGAAAAAGCGCTGTATCTCAAAGGGATTGCACTTTTAGTCAAAAATAACGATTTTTTTGTAGAATTCCTAAAGTGGCAACAACTTTGAGGCACCTATTCATAGAGACAAAAAAAAGTCCGAAAAACGGCGATTTTAAAAATTCAGAAAAAGCGCTGTATCTCGAAGGGATTGCACTTTTAGTCAAAAATAACAATTTTTTTGTAGAATTCCTAAAGTGGCAACAACTTTGAGGCACCTATTCATAGGGACAAAAAAAAGTCCGAAAAACGGCGATTTTAAAAATTCAGAAAAAGCGCTGTATCTCGAAGGGATTGCACTTTTAGTCAAAAATAACGATTTTTTTGTAGAATTCCTAAAGTGGCAACAACTTTGAGGCACCTATTCATAGAGACAAAAAAAAGTCCGAAAAACGGCGATTTTAAAAATTCAGAAAAAGCGCTGTATCTCGAAGGGATTGCACTTTTAGTCAAAAATAACGATTTTTTTGTAGAATTCCTTAAGTGCCAACAACTTTGAGGAACCTATTCATAGAGACAAAAAAAGTCCGAAAAACGGCGATTTTAAAAATTCAGAAAAAGCGCTGTATCTCGAAGGGATTGCACTTTTAGTCAAAAATAACGATTTTTTTGTAGAATTCCTAAAGTGGCAACAACTTTGAGGCACCTATTCATAGAGACAAAAAAAGTCCGAAAAACGGCGATTTTAAAAATTCAGAAATAGCGCTGTATCTCGAAGGGATTGCACTTTTAGTCAAAAATAACGATTTTTTTTGTAGAATTCCTAAAGTGGCAACAACTTTGAGGCACCTATTCATAGAGACAAAAAAAAGTCCGAAAAACGGCGATTTTAAAAATTCAGAAAAAGCGCTGTATCTCGAAGGGATTGCACTTTTAGTCAAAAATAACGATTTTTTTGTAGAATTCCTAAAGTGGCAACAACATTGAGGCACCTATTCATAGAGACAAAAAAAAGTCCGAAAAACGGCGATTTTAAAAATTCAGAAAAAGCGCTGTATTTCGAAGGGATTGCACTTTTAGTCAAAAATAACGATTTTTTTGTAGAATTCCTAAAGTGGCAACAACTTTGAGGCACCTATTCATAGAGACAAAAAAAAGTCCGAAAAACGGCGATTTTAAAAATTCAGAAAAAGCGCTGTATCTCGAAGGGATTGCACTTTTAGTCAAAAATAACGATTTTTTTGTAGAATTCCTAAAGTGCCAACAACTTTGAGGAACCTATTCATAGAGACAAAAAAAGTCCGAAAAACGGCGATTTTAAAAATTCAGAAAAAGCGCTGTATCTCGAAGGGATTGCACTTTTAGTCAAAAATAACGATTTTTTTGTAGAATTCCTAAAGTGGCAACAACTCTATTCATTCATAGAGACAAAAAAAAGTCCGAAAAACGGCGATTTTAAAAATTCAGAAAAAGCGCTGTATCTCGAAGGGATTGCACTTTTAGTCAAAAATAACGATTTTTTTGTAGAATTCCTAAAGTGCCAACAACTTTGAGGCACCTATTCATAGAGACAAAAAAAGTCCGAAAAACGGCGATTTTAAAAATTCAGAAAAAGCGCTGTATCTCGAAGGGATTGCATTTTAGTCGAAAAACGGCGATTTTAAAAATTCAGAAAAAGCGCTGTATCTCGAAGGGATTGCACTTTTAGTCAAAAATAACGATTTTTTTGTAGAATTCCTAAAGTGCCAACACCTTTGAGGAACCTATTCATAGAGACAAAAAAAAGTCCGAAAAACGGCGATTTTAAAAATTCAGAAAAAGCGCTGTATCTCAAAGGGATTGCACTTTTAGTCAAAAATAACGATTTTTTTGTAGAATTCCTAAAGTGGCAACAACTTTGAGGCACCTATTCATAGAGACAAAAAAAAAGTCCGAAAAACGGCGATTTTAAAAATTCAGAAAAAGCGCTGTATCTCGAAGGGATTGCACTTTTAGTCAAAAATAACGATTTTTTTGTAGAATTCCTAAAGTGGCAACAACATTGAGGCACCTATTCATAGAGACAAAAAAAAGTCCGAAAAACGGCGATTTTAAAAATTCAGAAAAAGCGCTGTATTTCGAAGGGATTGCACTTTTAGTCAAAAATAACGATTTTTTTGTAGAATTCCTAAAGTGGCAACAACTTTGAGGCACCTATTCATAGAGACAAAAAAAAGTCCGAAAAACGGCGATTTTAAAAATTCAGAAAAAGCGCTGTATCTCGAAGGGATTGCACTTTTAGTCAAAAATAACGATTTTTTTGTAGAGTTCCTAAAGTGCCAACAACTTTGAGGAACCTATTCATAGAGACAAAAAAAGTCCGAAAAACGGCGATTTTAAAAATTCAGAAAAAGCGCTGTATCTCGAAGGGATTGCACTTTTAGTCAAAAATAACGATTTTTTTGTAGAATTCTTAAAGTGGCAACAACTTTGAGGCACCTATTCATAGAGACAAAAAAAAGTCCGAAAAACGGCGATTTTAAAAATTCAGAAAAAGCGCTGTATCTCGAAGGGATTGCACTTTTAGTCAAAAATAACGATTTATTTGTAGAATTCCTAAAGTGGCAACAACTTTGAGGAACCTATTCATAGAGACAAAAAAAGTCCGAAAAACGGCGATTTTAAAAATTCAGAAAAAGCGCTGTATCTCGAAGGGATTGCACTTTTAGTCAAAAATAACGATTTTTTTGTAGAATTCCTAAAGTGGCAACAACTTTGAGGCACCTATTCATAGAGACAAAAAAAGTCCGAAAAACGGCGATTTTAAAAATTCAGAAAAAGCGCTGTATCTCGAAGGGATTGCACTTTTAGTCAAAAATAACGATTTTTTTGTAGAATTCCTAAAGTGCCAACAACTTTGAGGAACCTATTCATAGAGACAAAAAAAGTCCGAAAAACGGCGATTTTAAAAATTCAGAAAAAGCGCTGTATCTCGAAGGGATTGCACTTTTAGTCAAAAATAACGATTTTTTTGTAGAATTCCTAAAGTGGCAACAACTTTGAGGCACCTATTCATAGAGACAAAAAAAAGTCCGAAAAACGGCGATTTTAAAAATTCAGAAAAAGCGCTGTATCTCGAAGGGATTGCACTTTTAGTCAAAAATAACGATTTTTTTGTAGAATTCCTAAAGTGGCAACAACTTTGAGGCACCTATTCATAGAGACAAAAAAAAGTCGGAAAAACGGCGATTTTAAAAATTCAGAAAAAGCGCTGTATCTCGAAGGGATTGCACTTTTAGTCAAAAATAACGATTTTTTTGTAGAATTCCTAAAGTGGCAACAACATTGAGGCACCTATTCATAGAGACAAAAAAGTCCGAAAAACGGCGATTTTAAAAATTCAGAAAAAGCGCTGTATTTCGAAGGGATTGCACTTTTAGTCAAAAATAACGATTTTTTTTGTAGAATTCCTAAAGTGGCAACAACTTTGAGGCACCTATTCATAGAGACAAAAAAACGTCCGAAAAACGGCGATTTTAAAAATTCAGAAAAAGCGCTGTATCTCAAAGGGATTGCACTTTTAGTCAAAAATAACGATTTTTTTGTAGAATTCCTAAAGTGCCAACAACTTTGAGGAACCTATTCATAGAGACAAAAAAAGTCCGAAAAACGGCGATTTTAAAAATTCAGAAAAAGCGCTGTATCTCGAAGGGATTGCACTTTTAGTCAAAAATAACGATTTTTTTGTAGAATTCCTAAAGTGGCAACAACTTTGAGGCACCTATTCATAGAGACAAAAAAAGTCCGAAAAACGGCGATTTTAAAAATTCAGAAAAAGCGCTGTATCTCGAAGGGATTGCACTTTTAGTCAAAAATAACGATTTTTTTGTAGAATTCCTAAAGTGCCAACAACTTTGAGGAACCTATTCATAGAGACAAAAAAAGTCCGAAAAACGGCGATTTTAAAAATTCAGAAAAAGCGCTGTATCTCGAAGGGATTGCACTTTTAGTCAAAAATAACGATTTTTTTGTAGAATTCCTAAAGTGCCAACAACTTTGAGGAACCTATTCATAGAGACAAAAAAAAGTCCGAAAAACGGCGATTTTAAAAATTCAGAAAAAGCGCTGTATCTCGAAGGGATTGCACTTTTAGTCAAAAATAACGATTTTGTTGTAGAATTCCTAAAGTGGCAACAACTTTGAGGCACCTATTCATAGAGACAAAAAAAAGTCCGAAAAACGGCGATTTTAAAAATTCAGAAAAAGCGCTGTATCTCGAAGGGATTGCACTTTTAGTCAAAAATAACGATTTTTTTGTAGAATTCCTAAAGTGGCAACAACATTGAGGCACCTATTCATAGAGACAAAAAAAAGTCCGAAAAACGGCGATTTTAAAAATTCAGAAAAAGCGCTGTATTTCGAAGGGATTGCACTTTTAGTCAAAAATAACGATTTTTTTGTAGAATTCCTAAAGTGGCAACAACTTTGAGGAACCTATTCATAGAGACAAAAAAAAGTCCGAAAAACGGCGATTTTAAAAATTCAGAAAAAGCGCTGTATCTCGAAGGGATTGCACTTTTAGTCAAAAATAACGATTTTTTTGTAGAATTCCTAAAGTGCCAACAACTTTGAGGAACCTATTCATAGAGACAAAAATAAATCCGAAAAACGGCGATTTAAAAATTCAGAAAAAGCGCTGTATCTCGAAGGGATTGCACTTTTAGTCAAAAAGAACGATTTTTTTGTAGAATTCCTAAAGTGGCAACAACTTTGAGGCACCTATTCATAGAGACAAAAAAAAGTCCGAAAAACGGCGATTTTAAAAATTCAGAAAAAGCGCTGTATCTCGAAGGGATTGCACTTTTAGTCAAAAATAACGATTTTTTTGTAGAATTCCTAAAGTGCCAACAACTTTGAGGAACCTATTCATAGAGACAAAAAAAGTCCGAAAAACGGCGATTTTAAAAATTCAGAAAAAGCGCTGTATCTCGAAGGGATTGCACTTTTAGTCAAAAATAACGATTTTTTTGTAGAATTCCTTAAGTGCCAACAACTTTGAGGCACCTATTCATAGAGACAAAAAAAAGTCCGAAAAACGGCGATTTTAAAAATTCAGAAAAAGCGCTGTATCTCGAAGGGATTGCACTTTTAGTCAAAAATAACGATTTTTTTGTAGAATTCCTAAAGTGCCAACAACTTTGAGGAACCTATTCATAGAGACAAAAAAAAGTCCGAAAACGGCGATTTTAAAAATTCAGAAAAAGCGCTGTATCTTGAAGGGATTGCACTTTTAGTCAAAAATAACGATTTTTTTGTAGAATTCCTAAAGTGCCAACAACTTTCAGGAACCTATTCATAGAGACAAAAAAAGTCCGAAAAACGGCGATTTTAAAAATTCAGAAAAAGCGCTGTATCTCGAAAGGATTGCACTTTTAGTCAAAAATAACGATTTTTTTGTAGAATTCCTAAAGTGGCAACAACTTTGAGGCACCTATTCATAGAGACAAAAAAAAGTCCGAAAAACGGCGATTTTAAAAATTCAGAAAAAGCGCTGTATCTCGAAGGGATTGCCCTTTTAGTCAAAAATAACGATTTTTTTGTAGAATTCCTAATGTGGAAACAACTTTGAGGCACCTATTCATAGAGACAAAAAAAAGTCGGAAAAACGGCGATTTTAAAAATTCAGAAAAAGCGCTGTATCTCGAAGGGATTGCCCTTTTAGTCAAAAATAACGATTTTTTTTGTAGAATTCCTAAAGTGGCAACAACTTTGAGGCACCTATTCATAGAGACAAAAAAAGTCCGAAAAACGGCGATTTTAAAAATTCAGAAAAAGGGCTGTATCTCGAAGGGATTGCACTTTTAGTCAAAAATAACGATTTTTTTTGTAGAATTCCTAAAGTGGTAACAACTTTGAGGCACCTATTCATAGAGACAAAAAAAAGTCCGAAAAACGGCGATTTTAAAAATTCAGAAAAAGCGCTGTATCTCGAAGGGATTGCACTTTTAGTCAAAAATAACGATTTTTTTGTAGAGAATTTTTGTAACAACTTTGAGGCACCTATTCATAGAGACAAAAAAAGTTCGAAAAACGGCGATTTTAAAAATTCAGAAAAAGCGCTGTATCTCGAAGGGATTGCACTTTTAGTCAAAAATAACGATTTTTTTGTAGAATTCCTAAAGTGGCAACAACTTTGAGGCACCTGTTCATAGAGACAAAAATAAATCCGAAAAATGGCGATTTAAAAATTCAGAAAAAGCGCTGTATCTCGAAGGGATTGCACTTTTAGTAAAAAATAACGATTTTTTTGTAGAATTCCTAAAGTGGCAACAACTTTGAGACACCTATTCATAGAGACAAAAAAAAGTCCGAAAAACGGCGATTTTGAAACTTCAGAAAAAACGCTGTATCTCGAAGGGATTGCACTTTTAGTCAAAAATAACGATTTTTTTTGTAGAATTCCTAAAGTGGCAACAACTTTGAGGCACCTATTCATAGAGACAAAAAAAAGTCCGAAAAACGGCGATTTTAAAAATTCAGAAAAAGCGCTGTATCTCGAAGGGATTGCACTTTTAGTCAAAAATAACGATATTTTTGTAGAATTCCTAAAGTGGCAACAACTTTGAGGCACCTATTCATAGAGCCAAAAATAAATCCGAAAAACGGCGATTTAAAAATTCAGAAAAAGCGCTGTATCTCGAAGGGATTGCACTTTTAGTCAAAAATAACGATTTTTTTGTAGAATTCCTAAAGTGATAACAACTATGAGGCACCTATTCATAGAGACAAAAAAAAGTCCGAAAAACGGCGATTTTAAAAATTCAGAAAAAGCGCTGTATCTCGAAGGGATTTTACTTTTAGTCAAAAATAACGATTTTTTTGTAGAATACCTAAAGTGGCAACAACTTTAAAACACCTATTCATAGAGACAAAAAAAAGTCCGAAAACGGCGATTTTAAAAATTCAGAAAAAACGCTGTATCTCGAAGGAATTGCACTTTTAGTCAAAAATAACGATATTTTTGTCGAATTCCTAAAGTGGCAACAACTTTGAGACACCTATTCATAGAGACAAAAAAAAGTCCGAAAAACTGCGATTTTGAAAATTCAGAAAAAGCGCTGTATCTCGAAGGGATTGCACTTTTGGTCAAAAATAACGATTTTTTTGTAGAATTCCTAAAGTGGTAACAACTTTGAGGCACCTATTCATAGAGACAAAAAAAAGTCAGAAAAACGGCGATTTTAAAAATTCAGAAAAAGCGCTGTATCTCGAAGGGATTGCACTTTTAGTCAAAAATAACGATTTTTTTGTAGAATTCCTAAAGTGGCAACAACTTTGAGGCACCTATTCATAGAGACAAAAATAAATCCGAAAAACGGCGATTTAAAAATTCAGAAAAAGCGCTGTATCTCGAAGGGATTGCACTTTGAGTCAAAAATAACGATTTTTGTGTAGAAATCCTAAAGTGGCAACAACTTTGAGGCACCTATTCATAGAGACAAAAAAAAAGTCCGACAAACGGCGATTTTAAAAATTTAGATTCAGATTAAAAATTGTAGAATTCCTAAAGTGGCAACAACTTTGAGGCACCTATTCATAGAGACAAAAATAAATCCGAAAAACGGCGATTTAAAAATTCAGAAAAAGCGCTGTATCTCGAAGGGATTGCACTTTTAGTCAAAAATAACGATTTTTTTGTAGAATTCCTAAAGTGATAACAACTATGAGGCACCTATTCATAGAGACAAAAAAAAGTCCGAAAAACGGCGATTTTAAAAATTCAGAAAAAGCGCTGTATCTCGAAGGGATTTTACTTTTAGTCAAAAATAACGATTTTTTTGTAGAATACCTAAAGTGGCAACAACTTTAAAACACCTATTCATAGAGACAAAAAAAAGTCCGAAAAACGGCGATTTTAAAAATTCAGAAAAAAACGCTGTATCTCGAAGGGATTGCACTTTGAGTCAAAAATAACGATTTTTTTGTAGAATTCCTAAAGTGGCAACAACTTTGAGACACCTATTCATAGAGACAAAAAAAAGTCTGAAAAACGGCGATTTTGAAAAAGTGGCAACAACTTTGAGACACCTATTCATAGAGACAAATAAAAGTCCGAAAAACGGCGATTTTGAAAATTCAGAAAAAGCGCTGTATCTCGAAGGGATTGCACTTTTAGTCAAAAATAACGATTTTTTTTGTAGAATTCCTAAAGTGGCAACAACTTTGAGGCACCTATTCATAGAGACAAAAAAAGTCCGAAAAACGGCGATTTTAAAAATTCAGAAAAAGCGCTGTATCTCGAAGGGATTGCACTTTTAGTCAAAAATAACGATATTTTTGTAGAATTCCTAAAGTGGTAACAACTTTGAGGCACCTATTCATAGAGACAAAAAAAGTCCGAAAAACGGCGATTTTAAAAATTCAGAAAAAGCGCTGTATCTCGAAGGGATTGCACTTTTAGTCAAAAATAACGATTTTTTTGTAGAATTCCTAAAGTGGCAACAACTTTGAGGCACCTATTCATAGAGACAAAAAAAAGTCCGAAAAACGGCGATTTTAAAAATTCAGAAAAAGCGCTGTATCTCGAAGGGATTGCACTTTTAGTCAAAAATAACGATTTTTTTTTTTGGATTCCTAAAGTGGTAACAACTTTGAGGCACCTATTCATAGATACAAAAAAAAGTCCGAAAAACGGCGATTTTAAAAATTCAGAAAAAGCGCTGTATCTCGAAGGGATTGCACTTTTAGTCAAAAATAACGATTTTTTGTAGAATTCCTAAAGTGGCAACAACTTTGAGGCACCTATTCATAGAGACAAAAAAATGTCCGAAAAACGGCGATTTTAAAAAATTCATAAAAAGAGCTGTATCTCGAAGGGATTGCACTTTTAGTCAAAAATAACGATTTTTTTGTAGAATTCCTAAAGTGGCAACAACTTTGAGGCAACTATTCATAGAGACAAAAAAAAGTCGGACAAACGGCGATTTTAAAAATTCAGAAAAAGCGCTGTATCTCGAAGGGATTGCACTTTTAGTCAAAAATAACGATTTTTTTGTAGAATTCCTAAAGTGGCAACAACTTTGAGACACCTATTCATAGAGACAAAAAAAAGTCGGAAAAACGGCAATTTTAAAAATTCAGAAAAAGCGCTGTATCTCGAAGGGATTGCACTTTTAGTCAAAAATAACGATATTTTTGTAGAATTCCTAAAGTGGCAACAACTTTGAGGCACCTATTCATAGACAAAAATAAATCCGAAAAACGGCGATTTAAAAATTCAGAAAAAGCGCTGTATCTCGAAGGGATTGCACTTTTAGTCAAAAATAACGATTTTTTTGTAGAATTCCTAAAGTGGTAACAACTTTCCTAAAGTGGCAACAACTTTGAGGCACCTATTCATAGAGACAAAAATAAATCCGAAAAACGGCGATTTAAAAATTCAGAAAAAGCGCTGTATCTCGAAGGGATTGCACTTTTAGTCAAAAATAACGATTTTTTTGTAGAATTCCTAAAGTGGCAACAACTTTGAGACACCTATTCATAGAGACAAAAAAAAGTCCGAAAAACGGCGATTTTGAAAATTCAGAAAAAGCGCTGTATCTCGAAGGGATTGCACTTTTAGTCAAAAATAACGATTTTTTTGTAGAATTCCTAAAGTGGCAACAACTTTGAGGCACCTATTCATAGAGACAAAAAAAAGTCCGCAACAACTTTGAGGCACTATTCATAGAGACAAAAAAAAGTCCGAAAAACGGCGATTTTGAAAATTCAGAAAAAACGCTGTATCTCGAAGGGATTGCACTTTTAGTCAAAAATAACGATATTTTTGTAGAATTCCTAAAGTGGCAACAACTTTGAGGCACCTATTCATAGAGACAAAAATAAATCCGAAAAACGGCGATTTAAAAATTCAGAAAAAGCGCTGTATCTCGAAGGGATTGCACTTTTAGTCAAAAATAACGATTTTTTTGTAGAATTCCAATTCACCTATTCATAGAGACAAAAAAAAGTCCGAAAAACGGCGATTTTGAAAATTCAGAAAAAACGCTGTATCTTGAAGGGATTGCACTTTTAGTCAAAAATAACGATTTTTTTGTAGATATCCTAAAGTGGCAACAACTTTGAGACACCTATTCATAGAGACAAAAAAAAGTCCGAAAAACGGCGATTTCAAAAATTCAGAAAAAACGCTGTATCTCGAAGGGATTGCACTTTTAATCAAAAAAAACGATTTTTTTGTAGAATTCCTAAAGTGGCAACAACTTTGAGGCACCTTTTCATAGAGACAAAAATAAATCCGAAAAACGGAGATTTAAAAATCCAGAAAAAAGCGCTGTATCTCGAAGGGATTGCACTTTTAGTCAAAAATAACGATTTTTTTGTAGAAGTCCTAAAGTGGCAACAACTTTGAGGCAACTATTCATAGAGACAAAAAAAAGTCGGAAAAACGGCGATTTTAAAAATTCAGAAAAAGCGCTGTATCTTGAAGGGATTGCACTTTTAGTCAAAAATAACGATTTTTTTGTAGAATTCCTAAAGTGGCAACAACTTTGAGGACCTATTCATAGAGACAAAAAAAAGTCCGAAAAACGGCGATTTTAAAAATTCAGAAAAAGCGCTGTATCTCGAAGGGATTGCACTTTTAGTAAAAAAAAACGATTTTTTGTAGAATTCCTAAAGTGGCTACAAATTTAGGGCACCTTTTCATAGAGACAAAAATAAATCCGAAAAATGGCGATTTAAAAATCCAGAAAAAGCGCTGTATCTCGAAGGGATTTTACTTTTAGTCAAAAATAACGATTTTTTTGTAGAATACCTAAAGTGGCAACAACTTTAAAACACCTATTCATAGAGACAAAAAAAAGTCCGAAAAACGGCGATTTTAAAAATTCAGAAAAAACGCTGTATCTCGAAGGAATTGCACTTTTAGTCAAAAATAACGATATTTTTGTCGAATTCCTAAACGATTTTTTTCGTAGAATTCGTAGTGGCAACAACTTTGAGGCACCTATTCATAGAGACAAAAAAAAGTCCGAAAAACGGCGATTTTAAAAATTCAGAAAAAACGCTGTATCTCGAAGGGATTGCACTTTTAGTCAAAAATAACGATATTTTTGTAGAATTCCTAAAGTGGCAACAACTTTGAGGCACCTATTCATAGAGACAAAAATAAATCCCAAAAACGGCGATTTAAAAATTCAGAAAAAGCGCTGTATCTCGAAGGGATTGCACTTTTAGTCAAAAATAACGATTTTTTTGTAGAATTCCTAAAGTGGCAACAACTTTGAGGCACCTATTCATAGAGACAAAAAAAAAAGTCCGAAAAACGGCGATTTTAAAAATTCAGAAAAAGCGCTGTATCTCGAAGGGATTGCACTTTTAGTCAAAAGTAACGATTTTTTTGTAGAATTCCTAAAGTGGCAACAACTTTGAGACACCTATTCATAGAGACAAAAAAAAGTCCGAAAAACGGCGATTTTGAAAATTCAGAAAAAGCGCTGTATCTCGAAGGGATTGCACTTTTAGTCAAAAATAACGATTTTTTTGTAGAATTCCTAAAGTGGCAACAACTTTGAGGCACCTATTCATAGAGACAAAAAAAAAAGTCCGAAAAACGGCGATTTTAAAAATTCAGAAAAAGCGCTGTATCTCGAAGGGATTGCACTTTTAGTCAAAAATAACGATATTTTTGTAGAATTCCTAAAGTGGCAACAACTTTGAGGCACCTATTCAAAGAGACAAAAATAAATCCGAAAAACGGCGATTTAAAAATTCAGAAAAAGCGCTGTATCTCGAAGGGATTGCACTTTTAGTCAAAAATAACGATTTTTTTTGTAGAATTCCTAAAGTGGCAACAACTTTGAGACACCTATTCATAGAGACAAACAAAAGTCCGAAAAACGGCGATTTTGAAAATTCAGAAAAAGCGCTGTATCTCGAAGGGATTGCACTTTTAGTCAAAAATAACGATTTTTTTGTAGAATTCCTAAAGTGGCAACAACTTTGAGGCACCTATTCATAGAGACAAAAAAAAGTCCGAAAAACGGCGATTTTAAAAATTCAGAAAAAGCGCTGTATCTCGAAGGGATTGCACTTTTAGTCAAAAATAACGATATTTTTGTAGAATTCCTAAAGTGGCAACAACTTTGAGGCACCTATTCATAGAGACAAAAATAAATCCGAAAAACGGCGATTTAAAAATTCAGAAAAAGCGCTGTATCTCGAAGGGATTGCACTTTTAGTCAAAAATAACGATATTTTTGTAGAATTCCTAAAGTGGCAACAACTTTGAGACACATATTCATAGAGACAAAAAAAAGTCCGAAAA